>JAKSZP010002783.1:0-166524 GCA_022478985.1 Massospora cicadina | reverse complement strand
GCAATCTGCCCAGCCATGTGTAACAGCAATAGCGATAAAACAAACATGCTACCTTTTAACTATCAATGGATCAATCTGGTTACTTGGTGAATGGGGTTTAAAACCCGTTTAATATATTAAATTTTCAACTTGGGTCAGCCTTAATGTCATTTATCACTCAAAAGGAGCCAATTTAAAAGTACGTTACCCTGCATATGGAAGCGTTTGCTTTTTAGTCACCAGGGCTTAGTACCACTTTATCCAAAAGATTGTTTTCCTTAAGTTGACTTAAATATATTTGCTTAAAACCAATCTTTCTCATTGATCGCCTTTGCTTAATAAACCAATTTTTATTGTTTTTTTATTTTATAATTACTAGTGTGAAACTGTGCGTGGACCTCTTTAAGAAGGCCTTCAACAACGTTGGCCACTTTTATCTTTATGTTGTTCTGAGGATAGCTCGCTTGATAATTATGTTCCTGCATGCTTAATTGGGCTGAAGTTTGGCTGATGGATCCTCAATTGTTCCAGTGGCTTACGGTAATTGACTGTTTAAAAACCCACTAGGCATCCTTAAGTATCCCTGACTCCTATGGAAGATTTTGGGCAGGAATTTCCCGCTGTAATCAGAAACTTCAACTGAGGCATGCATAGTTGTAAGCTTTGGAACTCAAGATCCCTGCTTACTGACACTCTCCAAAAGCAACTTCGGATATAAGCCAAATGAAGATATATCTAATAGATCTTTATTATACTAGATTTCTTTTGATAATTATTCATTAGGCCAGGCGCTGGTATTTATACATCTATTGGGAATCTCCTGTCCATATTCAAGCATTTAATCTCACAGATTATTTTCCACCTCAGTTCAACTCTTGAACTGATGCAACTGAGACCTATTGCTAGGTTTATTAGTGGCAAAATACTCTCATATTTGGGAGGATTTCAGGGCTGAAAATCGCAACAATGAGTTTGCAAAATGGTCCTAAAATCATCTCAAAATGAGTTTTGTCATACTGCTGACAAAATACAAATTCTAGGAGATTTTGTGGTCAATTTAAATAAATGACGCACCCTTAATTGGGCCATCAGTAGGCTTCTCTCAATAGCACTAGATACTCCTATTCAGGTGGTCCATGTGCAGGTGCCATCATGCCACTTATGCATATTGACATACAAAAATTATTTTAGGACCAGCCCAAAATATATTTTCGTGATACAAATGGTGATAATGACTCCCTAATTGGGATGTCAACTGGCCCTCTTGATAGCACTAGGTAATCCCATTTGTGCAGTCTATGTGCAAGTGCTATTGTGTGAATTACACATACTAACATTCAAAATTTGCCCTATGGCAGAAATCGATCCAGCTAAATCATGTTTTCATAATACATCTGGCAAAATTTTTTCCCTAAGCAGGATTTTAGCTGTTCCTTTCAATAGCACTAGGTACTCCCATTTGGGTGGTCCATGAGCAAATGCTATCATGCTGATTACGTTCTTTTAATCTTTTTGTTCATGTGATTTGTAGACATTTTCTTTGGGTCAATCCTGAACGATTTCCCATAAAGATTTCTTAATATTTATCCCAATTAATTGGGACTAGTTGCTAAGGTTTGGTGCAATGATAATTGACCCAACAGTGCGAATGTATTCAGCCCAAGTTACTGATAGAATAATCAGATTGAATTGACATTGAGTTATTCACCTGTCCAAGTAGTTGCAGTGAAGACTAGCCTAAATGTGCGAGGGTATTCTTCCTGAGCTTTTGATAATATAATTTTATATACATCTCAATAAGCAGCCTGAGCTGTGTTATTGAAATAAGTTCTAAATTAGATTATTATCTCAAGCACTAGGAGAGAAAATTGCCTTGATTTATAGTTTGGCAAAGGGTCATTTTTTTGTCTTTCACAGATTCTGACACATCCCCACACTTGACTCAAACATAAGCCCTATGATCCAGATTAAACTCCATTGATCATTGTCATTGTTAATATTGGCCCAACTATCTGACCAATCTGGAGTTGAGTCCTCTTATTGTTAATTTCAGCCTGAACTGCTGTTAATTCTGGTGTTGGATCCTCTCCCCACAACAAGTGCAAACTAAAGTAGTAATAAGGTGATATATTTTCTTTTAATTTAACGCTTATATACTTTATTATTATTTATTCACGGTGGGTCGACCTTGGGACAAATATATCACACTGAGAATTATTTTATTATTATTATTATTGCTTTTCTTTCTCCTAAGCGTCATTTTTATAGAGTGAAGGAAGATTCAAGTTGAACTCGAACATTCAATAATTGGTACAGAAGGAAAAGATGCACAACTCCAATAAGAAGTCCTGGGCGAACATTGCAAAGGGTGGTAATTCCACCAACATGCCATTCCCCAAGGGCATCAAACGCTCCCACAAGGAGCTCCTGGTAAGTCATGTGAACCAGACCAAATGACAGATGCAAGTCCCTACCAAAAGGGAACTTGAAAATGCTGCACCAGCATATGCTTTATAATAATATCTGCCATTCGCTCCCCTCCTCCCCCATTAAGCATGGGGTTAGAGTGAGCTTTGGGGTCGAACACCCGGAGATCTTGTTGGTGATCACAGAAAAAAAAATTTACTTATGAAAATGCCATTTTTATTAAGCAAGAATTCTGTCAAGGATTTGTAGATATTGTCTTTGCCATGGCGGAGCAGGCGGATGCTGCGGCAAAGGTCATCATTGAGGTAACTGTCAAAGGCATGCCCCACCACGTCAAGGTACACCACACCCGCTGGAACAAGGAGAATGACTTTTTCACCTTCTTCAAAGATCTCTCAACTGATCTCCCCCATGACTTCATCAAAGCAGAGCTAATCAAAGGCCTTGAGGAGTATGAAAGAGTAAAGCAGTTTGAGCTGCAGCGCTTCCACCTCAATCTGGAACTCTGCAGCAGAAAGGCAATCGTGATTATTGACCCCAAGCCTGAAGTAAAAGCCGACCCCAACCTGATCCCACGTGTTGCACAGTTCATCTTACCAGAGGGACAAGCATCTGACCCCTTTAAAGTCACCCCAGAGAAGGCTCCTCCTATCTGCCAGCACTGCCAGGCGCTTGGGCATCAGGCCCGTGCATACCCTGCTGTAGTCAAGAAGCAGGAGGAGGAGGACCCCAAGTAGATGGATGAAAATGATGAAAATTTCAGTAAACTTCAGGTGGCAAAAACCACATTCACCTGGGGGGGAACATGGCGAGTATCAGATTGTCAAACTGGTCACCGCCAAACAACGCAAAGCAGAGGAGAAAGTGATGCGACAAGAAGAGGCCAGAGTGAGGGCTGAGGAAGCTAAAAAAGCGAATCAGATCCCTGAACCAATAATTCTGGAATTGTAAACCATTTCGAGATCCTGAGATAGACCCCTGAAGAGCTGATGGAGGGTACATCTAACCAGCAGATGCAGGCGGCAACACAGGGACAGATGCAGCCCATGGGAGCAGGAAATGAACTGGCACTGGTTCAGGCTGGAGTTCACAACTCCAGTCACCTACCTGTGCTCTCAACAAAAAACTCTCAGAACAAGGGTTACAAAAAATTTCAAAATGGCCCAGCTACTGATAGAGAGAGCACTGCCTCAGCTCAGCTCAACTCAGTGGCGCAGAGCTCCCAAATGGGTACTCAAAGCTCGAAATGCTTAAATCATGATAGAACTGGGTCAAATGGCCCAGAACTATCCAATAAAGGCGGATTGGGTGGATCGGGCAATCTGATCATAATAGGGACATGCTATATCGCAGGGCTGAAGGCCGCCACATCCTGGGCCAAGAAAATTCAGCACCTGTGAAGCCCTCCGGCTGACATCCTGACAATCTAGGAGAGTCACTGCCTGAGGGGGGAGGAGCCCAAGTGGACCCAGATGCTCCTCTCAAACTTCTCAACTTGGTCCACCCTCTGCAGGTTCATGATCAAACCAGGCAGGGGCATCACCATCACATCCTCAACTGATCACCTAGGGGGAGAGTCATGGCCATCCTGATCACCTGGCAGGGAAATCAGTACATCCTATTCAATACTTACACCCCCAACATCCTCAGTAACTGCGCCAACTTCTTTGAAGAGGTGGCCAATTTACCACTACCAGAAAACAGCTTCCTCCTAGGGGACATGAACTGCTGGCTCACAAGAGCCACAGACAAATGGCCCCCAGACATTGATCATCCCCGCGGGCACCAGGAGCTCATGTCACTCATTGCCACTTTAGGGGTCATCGATACACACCTAAAGGATGCGCCAACCCTTGAGCACATGACAAGGCCACACGTCAGATAGGGCGAGCTGCTCTCAATGACATGTATCGACCTTATCTGCATCCCTGTGATTCTCAAATGTATGTTAGAAAACTTCGAGACAGTTAGTGTCACCAACTCAGACCATTAGTTGGTAAGGATTACCCTGAGGTCAGAACTGTAGGCACAGCCACGCCTGATTTGGGAGAAGATTCACCCACAAACCGTAGCTAATGCTGACTTCGCCCACTGGTTAGCAGTCTGAACCCTGGATAGTGATGTGAGGGACCCCCTCAGCGAAGACCCAATCCAGACCTGGGGATGCCTGAAGGCTGAAATGGTCACCGCTGTAAAATGTACTTCCTCCAGGAGGCATGCGGCCAAGGCATCAGCACTCCAAAGGGCAATCAACCAAAATGCACATCTCAAGAGGAATGCCCCTAAGCGGGCCACAGCACCAATTGGACGAGGGAATGGGTTTGGCTCAGTCTCAAGATCCAAGGTTCCAGCAAGCAAGCACAGGCATGGCTCGCATTACAGGCAGGAGTAAAAGTGATGGCTGAGGGTGAAAAATCATTAATTTTCTTCACGCATCAGTTCATCGCCCAGAAATCCCAAACCTGATGTGATGCTCTGGCTGTGCAAGATGGTACCATAGCACGCTCACTAGAGGCGCTAGTGGGCATAGCCCATGAATACTACACAAAGTCATACTTGAACAAGAACACCTTAACTCAGGACATTGAGTCCTTCCTCGTGAGGGTGGAGCCACCCCCAACCTAGACACATCAGCACTCACAGTGCCAATAAAGAAAGAGGAACTCAATGCAGAAGCTAAGAGCCTTCCCCGATGGAAGAGCCCAGGACCTGATGGGATCCCATATGAATTGATTATGACATTCCCAGACCTCCTCAGCCACATCCTCCTTGCCATGCTAAACTTGATGCTTGGATGAGACCAAGCTCATGCCTGGGGGGATAAAGCTCTGCTGGTTCTCCTCCACAAAAAAGGAGACATACATTCATTTGACAACTGGCATCCAATCTCGCTGGTAAACTCTGACTCCAAACTGCATTCAAAAATCCTGGCATGACGTCTAGGGACCATCTGGAGGAATGTGATCTTGACAAACCAACACAGATTTATCCCTGGCAGGAGCATCTGGGACAACATCAATATGGTCGCCAACGTCACCCAGTCTAACTCTTGCAGAGCATTAGTATTCCTAGACCAACAAAAAGCTTACAACAGGGTAGACTGGTCATACTTACACCGTTGCATGGAGAGAACATACCTGCCACAAAAATTCATCAACTGGGCAATGAAGCAAACAATGGCAACAAAGATGCCAGTTTTAGGCCCCAGGTTCCAGTCAGCCAAAATATCACCGAAATGTGGGGTGAGGCAAGGGGACCCTCTGAGCACCATGTTGTACAACATGGCGTTCAACCCAGTGTTGCAGGTGGTGGAGGCAGAGCTGGAAG
This sequence comes from Massospora cicadina, assembly GCA_022478985.1. Classification (NCBI taxonomy): domain Eukaryota; kingdom Fungi; phylum Entomophthoromycota; class Entomophthoromycetes; order Entomophthorales; family Entomophthoraceae; genus Massospora; species Massospora cicadina. The sequence continues at coordinate 160,791 of JAKSZP010002783.1, read as the reverse complement.
GTATCGACATGTGTGGGCAGCCACCACTGAAAGCTCTGGTATATTCTGATGATGCAGTCATAAGAATTTTAATCCTGGAGGTCTCTGAGAAGCTTGAGTCAATCATCCTACAATATGAGTCAGCTAGTAACGCAAGAATTAACAAAATGAAAACAGAAATCTTACCGGTCAGTGGCACAAAAATCATTTATCCAAAGGACCAGGGCGGCAAAACTCAAACCAGGGTTTGCCAACTGGCCCCAGAAAGAGCCACCCTGCCACCTGCCACCCCCACTCAGATGGAAATGGTAGCTGGTGTGGGTGACAACCGGGCCTTATATACCTGGTGCCATGGACGTCTGAGGAAGAATGATGTCATGGTGAGTCAGAAGAAGCAAAACCAAACAAATGACAATATACAAAAAATGCATACAGAAAAGTCAAAAGTTGGATTGGCCATAGATGCAATGAATCAAGGAACCAGCTTTTGATGTCAATAATGATGTCATCATCTCATCAGCTGATCTGAATTTAAATGCAAAAATCAGTCTAGATAAGTAGGTAAGCGATACAATTAGTTATGGGTTTCAGAATTCACCTGAAAATGATGGCATCAGCAGAGAGTCAAACAGCTGAAATGACAAAATCAATTTAGATAATTTGATGTGAAACATTAAAGTTTCAAGCAATAATTTAAACGATTTAAACAATTTATTAAGTAAATCAGAAACTGAGACCTTAATTGTAGGTCTCAGGCTGCCACTGAGTAAGATGTAATTGGTGATGGATCAGCCAGCCGCCCTGACAGAATTAATATAAATAATTAATGCATAAATCTGATGTCTCAGAATCCAATACAGGCAATTTAAATAATTTGAACACTATCAATTATTGAGACTTTAATTGCAGGTCTCTGCCCATGGCCAATTATGACATAATTGGTGATGAATCAAGTGGCTGAGCTGCCAAGACCAATTTGCACCACTTGAATTGAAATTAAAAAGCCTTGGAGCCCAATCAAAATAATATAAAAAAACAATTCACCCGATCAGAAGTTGAGACCTCAACTGCAGGCCTCTGCACATCGCCAGGGAGGAAGCAACTGATGGCAGATTGTTTCCCCAGCTGAAACCACATAACTCGCAATGTCCAATGTGAAAAATCAAAAAGGATCGTGGTGAATGGAAGTAGAATCACAAAAAAAAATAAAAAAAAACAAATTTATTTGGTGAAACAAAAACAATTTGCCAGTACGCAACAACCATCTCCTCCACCCCCAAATATCCAGAAATAACAAAAAACTGGGCATAATCTGGGCCCCATTTGGGGTGACACCTTCGGGCAGCCCAGTGAAACACCTGGGCATCACCCTGAACCCCAATGGGCCAGACCTGCCTGGGGTCGAGGATGGGCTCATCTGGAAGCTCACATCCTGCATCGCCTCCCTCAGAGGGAGGCAAACGGTCTCATGGGGCGAGTTGCAGTCAAGAATTCCATCCTGCTTCCAATCCTCTGGTTCCCAGCCACAGTTGTTCCCTTCTCCTCAAACTTCCATGACCGCATCAGGGCCCTACTGCAGTTGTGGCTGTGGGAAGGCAGAAGAGCCCCAATATGAATTGGCCTTCTTCATGTACCAGGAACAGAAGGAGGCCTAGGCCTCACCGACCATTCGCCCAATCTGATAAGATTTTTTGGTAAGTGGATAGTCAGAGTAACAAACCCAAACCCCAAACTGAACTACTGGTTGCACGCTGCACAAATCAACCTGTCCAAGGACCTCAGACTTGCCAATCCCACAGCCCAAAAGACCCTCCTGTCTTATCTGGCAGCTAATCCAAGTGCCCACAGCCCACACCAGTCCTCAAATTTTTCCCATGTGGTATGAAGATCATCTGTCGAGATGTGTGGCTGTTCCCTCTCAGTATCACAAGGGGGCGATGCAGTTATGGGTTCACAAACCATGCCTACACCCAGGAATGTAGGGGCACACAAGTCTCAGTGGTTGAATACCCCCCGCCTAGAGCATGAACCCTATCCTGTATCGACCTTCTGGATCATAATGATCAGCCATATGATTGAAAAAACTCAAAAGAAAATTTGGAAATTTGCAACCCAAAATCTACTTCACTCAAAAATCAGGGTGCATGTCTGGTGATGCCTTCACAGGGCCTACTGAACAGCCAAGCAGACTAATTCAACCCAGGAGCACTGCAGAGTATGCGGCGCAAAAGACACCCTGCTGCATAGGATGAAAGAGTGCCCAACGACCTGGCTTGTATGGAAACTAGTGTGGCCACTGATGGCACCCAACCGCGTACCCACCAAACTCTATCCAATCGCAAATTTTAAGGCACTTAATATTGAATCACCAATACCAAAATTGATCCAAGCGTTATTTTTGCATTATCCCTATGGACAATTCACACAATTTATCTCAAGGCAATTCATAACCTGGCCTCAAATCCCGTTGAGATTTGCAATAGATTTAATAAAAATATAACTAAAGCGTTTAATAAGATTGTTTGGTGAAGCAATTCCACACTGACTTCAGAGGATGGTGCAGAGCTGGCTTCCATTACCCTTCCTAACCGTTGACCTGGAAATGCAAACCTGCCTCAACAGTGTAAATTTACCGAGCAGCTCAAGCAAACCCCCTCCAACACCGCCTGGTCCCATGGGAACACTGGCCACGACGTTCTCCCCTGGTACTCAGGTTTAGGTCGCAACCCCTTTTATTTCACTTTTTCCCCTCTCTTTGGTGTGGCATATTTATCCCAAGGCTGGCCCACCTTGAATAAATTTATTATTATTATTATTTAACTGAGGCAAGCCGACCAGGGGACAGGCATTACTGATTATGTGTGGAAAATTAAGAAAGATAAAATTGGGCACCCTGAGGTACTCAAGTTACCCCTGTTGCCAGTGGGACTGCCAGGTATGGGGGATTGGTGCACTACTCCGAGGGGGTTTCCCCTGCTATGGAGCAGGTGTGAAGGAAGGGGTCTGTGTGTAGGAACCATAGTGGGAACCATGATTCTATGAGCGCCTGTTGCTTTGGCCTCATATATTCATAGAGACAGGTTTGGAAGTGCTCCAATAATTGGACGTGGAACCTGTTGATAACCCCATGAATGGTTGGGACTGTGCACCTGAACGCATCTAAGGCAATGGTGTGGATTGTCCACATTGCAATGGGTATTATTAGGGAGCGGAGTGTAGATGGGATTGGTGACTCAATATGGAGCGCGAGGAGGCTCTTTGATATAGAAAATTCATGCTCGTTTTGGATCTTAAGCAGGCGCGCGACTTCCTTCCATATGGCTTTGTATGGAGGGCATGTTTCTAGGCGGTGATGTAGGGAGCCCTCCCCTCCACATACTGTGCAGGTTGTGTAGAGGGAATAGGAGCGGTCCGCCTCCCTATATGTCCTTCTCAGACAGCGCCAATAGTTGGCTCTTATTCTCGGCTGTAGGAGTGGGTGGTGCGTCATTTTCCACACTGCCTTCTGTGTGGTTAAGTCGTAGGGAATGTCCAACACATCTAGGTATTTGATTCTAGCAATGGTTGGGGCTGTGGCAAGCATGTCTCTCTGGGAGTGGTTTTCTGGATTTCTTAATTTGAAGTGAGGGCTGGGTCGTCCCCTTCCCTGAACCGTGCCTGTGTTCTCTACGGTCCATCCCATGCAGCGGATGGTTTGGAGTATGCATTTGAAGTGAGGAAAGGTTCCATGCGGACCCATTGTGGTAGGGTGTTTACCAAGGTATGATAGTAGTCTGGGCGGACTATGTGAGTTGGCTAATTTGAGCGCCTGTGCGAAGTTGGTCCTCGCTGCCCTGGACCAGTGTTGTTGTGGGAGGTCTGGGGCAAGGACTTTCTTTATCTAGGTTCTTAGGATGTGGTTAGCGTGGCTCTAAAAATCTATTAGTCCCATGCCTCCACTTGAGCGTGGGCTGAAGAGTGTTTCCATCCTTATGGGAGGGTGGGAGCCAGGCTATAGCCAGCCCTGGATGAGCGCGCGGATTGAGGTTATGAAGGTAGGTGAGAAGGTAATCGCGTGGCAGGGTACCATAGTATTGGGAGGATGAGTGAGTTAGTAACTTTTATACGCCCCATTAGTCATGAGGGGTCTTCCCTTGAGAGAGGCTACGCGGGTGGATATCAATTTTAACAGTTTACTTTCCATTGTCTCATTGGCAAATCCCCCTGTTTCCAGCCATATCCCAAGGTGGCGGACAGGAGTGGTGGTGGGAGGTGATGCAAAGGGTAAAATGAGTGGGTTTTTCCTTCGTATGGGGTATGAGGTTCTGGTGTTGTAGCCCGTTTGCTAGTGTACTTGCCTAAGAGAATAAATTCTGTTTTCTTTTTGTTGAGCGAGCCATTGCTCACCATGGAGTATTCCTCTAGGGTGCGTTTCAGCTGTTGGGCATCATTGTTGTTAGCTATACCTGCCACGCAGTCATCTGCAAAGGCCAGTACCTTGACTGTTGCCTGCCTTGTGCAGTTATGCCTGTGTGGCGTGAGTCAGTTACACGGAGGAGTGGATCAAAACTGAATTATACAGCAGTGGGCTGAGGGGATCCCCTTGTTTGAGACCTCTGTATGGTGTGATCTTGTTAGTTAGGAAGCCAGAGCCGCATACAGCCATGGTTGCAGATTCTGTGAGGAGCATTACCCAGCTCATGAATCTGGGTGGGAGTTTGAAAGCGTGTAGGAATTCCTTTAGGTATGGCCAGCTAACGCGGTCATATGCCTTTACCTGGTCTAAGAAGACTAGGGCTCCAATTGCTTTGGATTGACATATGTTTGCAACAGAGTGTATGTTGTTCCAGATTGAGCGCTCTGGTATAAACCCAAACTGGTTGGGTGACAGGACGTCAGAGGCAATTGCGCCTAATCTTGCTGCTAAAATTTTTGTTAGATTTTTTGTTTCAGTATTAGATAGTGCGATTGGATGCCAATTGACCAGGTCCAATTTGTCACCCTTTTTTATAAGGTTATGACATATAATACATGTCCACCAGGTAGAAGGCGTGTTTCCAGTAAGCACTGGTTCATAGACGCCAATAGGAGGGGGGCAATTTGTTGAAAAATATTCTTGTAAAATTCGTAGGGTATCCCATCAGGCCCTGGGCATTTCCTATGTGGTGCACCGCGGAATGTATCCCAAAGCTCCTCCTGTGTAATTAGGTTTAGAATATGGTAATTCAGCAGTGTGTTTTGTGTCCTGGAGTTTTGTATAAAATTTTTGATTTTTGTGGGTCTGTCGGCGTATTGCTGTATAATTTGGTGTAATAGTAATGTATTTCCGCCTTGACCTCCTCAGGGTCAGTTGCCACAGTGCCGTCAGTCTTGCGGACCTGTGTGCATGTGGGATGGTTGTCGTGGGAGTGGAATTGGTGTAAGAAATATGTCGAGCAGGTTTCGCCTTCCTTTATGAACTTACCTTTGTTTGATACTTTGATTCTGTGTTGGTGTTTAAAGATGAGGGTGTTTAGTCAGGCGAATATTTCCACCCATTTGCGTCCCCAGTTGGGGCTATAGCCAGATCTTGGGGTATTCAGCTCAAGGTGGTCCAGTTCCGCCAAGGTACGTTTGATTGTGGCTGTATCAGCGGTGTACTTACATGATGCGAGATTCCAGGTCATGTTGATTAGTTCCTTTTTAAAATTTTCTCATGTTGCGAGGGATCTGAGGTGAATGGGGCTGTGAATTCAGGGTTTGTAGCCTTGTTTTTAACCCAGTCAGATATTTTGAGTAATTTTATGTTTTCTGGGTGAAGTTTTCTCTAAGGTGACACCTGTGCGTGGGTTCAGGTTGGCAATATCTGCACCATAACAAGTCAGTGGTCAGAGAAATTGACTTTTTTTGTTGTAAATTTGGAAATTCTTAACTGTTGGGATTGTGGGACAAGGATGTGATTGATGTGGTCATTGATATAAGCTCCCTCACGTATGTTGGGCCATGTCATGTGAGGAAGGAATGGTGAACCAGGGGGAAAGTCATCCTGTAGGCCAAGGGATGCCTTCATTGAGCGGAATTTAATGTGCCCCGGTGGGTATCCCCTGGGGTTAGGCCATTGGTCCATGTCAGGATTATCCCAGCAGTTAAAGTCACCCAACAGGATAGTATCTGGTGGGAGGGTGAGAGTTGGAGCAGTTTTGAGAAATTGTTTTCTCTTGTCTGCGGTGCACGGTGCATAGATGCATGCTATTGAGATTGTTTCCTTTTGGCATATGATCGTTGCTACCAAGATGTAACTATGAAGGTAAGAAGATGAATTTGCAAATTTAAATTTTTTGTTATTTCGGATGATCACCCCACAGTGGGACGTCCATACTAATTGTGATGCTGAGACCCTGGCTGACCAGGATCCTTCTTCCCCTTGTAAACAGTGGGTTGCTTGGATGGCCAAGATGTCTACAAGGGATTTTTGCAGGAAATCCAGCTTTTTGGCTTAGGACATTTGAGCCCTGGCTCCCACAATGTTTAGCATCCCTAATAACACTAAGGTGCCTGCGGCACCTCAGGAGCGGTTGGGAGGACTCTCTGGCCCTATCCCACCACGGCTCATTTTGGCCATGATCCATGTCTGTACTTCAACTCTTTCAATGATATTGTCAGTTCCCTTGATCTGATCCAATTTTTCGTGGGAATTGTAGTTTTTAGATTTGTGTTATCTTATCCTGCACGTGTCTAATGATGGTTCAATGTGGAGTGCTGATTGGGTTCTGTAATTTTGGAGTTCAAATTTGGAGAATTGTGCACCGCATTTTCGTCCATATTGTGGCAAAATTGTTCCTCAATGTGTGCATGATTGATGTCGCTTGGTGACTCAATCAAGTTGCTTTGAAAATTTTCAACCTAGGCATATTGTTCTGATTGGATGGCTCAATGTATATCTGAAATGTCCTCCCAAATTTGTCCAGGGTTGATGGATGATTCTGCATGCACTTCCACTTCAGCCGCTGCCCACTTGTGGGCTTTTTGTGCCACTTTGCATTGTTTGTAATTGGGTCCACGCTGGAGTAAAGTCTATCTTCACCCCAGTGGAATGGGTGGTGACCGTTGGTCATTCTGGAAAAGTTTTCATTACTTTTTTCCATGGCTTCCTCACAGTAGTCTGCTTCCATTAAGCCCTCTTTCACAGGGCATGCGTGTTCCTTGTGTCCTAATGAACCGCAGTGGTTGCATATAGGTGGTGCATGTTCTTTTGTAACTTGGAATGCGGATGACTGTCCCCCATCTGCAAAGTAAAGCTCTGCTGTGCAGGGGATTCTTGATAAGCCATCTTCCACTTTGGGGAACGGGTTGATCACAGCGATAGCCTTGCCTGTGTACAGGGTGGGCATTAGGCAAAATCTTTATAATTCGAGTTGCATAATTTTTCCATAGGCTATGAAGCCTTTGTGGAGCTCCTCCTCTATTACCTTATGAGGAACGCTGTTAGGGAGCAAGTCAAATGAAATGAACAAAGTTTTTGCTTTGTTCCATCTGGTGTGTGCAGTGTGCATTATTTTTTGCCCTCAGGAGGGCAATTTTGATGCAGACTTTTGCTGCGGCATCAGCTTTATCAGCTGTTTTGAAACCAATACAAATCCAGCCACAGACCATGTTGTTGATGGCTACATACACCGCGTGAGGGAAATGGGAGGGCTGTGCCTCACATGTTTTCTCCCACAGGGTCGGTGACTCATCCCCAAGGAAGATTCTGATCCCGCGTTCCACCTTTGACAAAGGCTGGTTGAATTGAATGTACATGTATTGCGCGTGCTTTACAGTAAATACAATAAACCCGGATGGTGTCTGAGTTTGTGGTTTCTTGGCAGATTGGATTCCTGGTCCCCCTCTAGGGCGTTTCTTGCCCTTGGGTGCACCATTTAGCACACCGCTTGATGCAAAATCCCCCAGGTTGTATTAGATTTATTATTAAAGTCGCCCATCTCTCCTGTGTGATTATCAAAATTGCTATTTGAATCAAATCATAGTAACTAAAGTGATTGTTACAGGAAAAGAAAGTTATTATTATTATTATTACTATTATTATTATTATTTTATTTTAACTTTTCTTTTCTTTTTTATTGTATTTTATTTTGTATATAATGCTAATATTTTATATGATTTTTTTATTTTTCTTTCTTTCTTTTTTCTTTTTTTTCTTTTATTGGACAGCTTATTGAGCCTTCTTAAGAATGGGCTTAGGTGGACCATCATGTACTAAAAAAAAGAATGGGCTTAGGCCAATTTGGGTTGTCAAAACTGTGGGAACAGCTTCTAAAGTAGTTGGTAAGCACTTGGGTTTCCATGTTTCCATTGTATAGGTATTATGACATAGTGCTTTGAATTTAAATCTAGTTAATTTAATAGACCCAAAATGGCATGTATGGTGAGTCATTCTATGCTTTCAGATGTAAGGTTAATCAGGCTTGTTGTATCCACATGAGCTCCCCCCACTGTGATAAGATCCAGAGAGTAGGAGGTACCTAATTCAGAGCTAGAATTCATCTTGTTGTTGCAATTTTTCTGGCTGAATCTCCCAGAAAAAGGATATGTTGATATCTTTCAGAAAGTGTCACCAAATGTGAAGTTATGAGAATAGTTTACTTAATATTTATATTCCTGAAGACTTAATTGGGCTGAAGTTCAGCCAATGGATCTTCAATTTTGCCAGTGATTTATGGTACTTTAACCATTTGGAAACTTAGTAGGCATCCTCAGATAGCCCTGACTCTTCTGGCTGATTTTGGACTGGATTTTCGCGCTGTAATCAGGAGCTTTAACTGAGGCAGGCAAAGTTGCAAGCTGTGGATCTCAATATCCCAGCTTACTGACAATCTTCAAAAGCAACTTAGGATAAAAGCCAAATGAAGATATAATAAAATAGATCTTTATTAGATTATTTTACCAATAAATATTCATTAGGCCTGGCGCTGGTATTTATACCTCTATTGGGCATCTCCTGGCCACATTCATGAATGCAATCTAACAGGTTATATTCCACTCAGTTTGACCCTTAACTGATACAACTGAGAACTATTGTTAGGTTTATTGGTGGCAAAATAATCTCATAATTGGGAGGATTTCAGGGCTGAAAATTTCATCAATGAGCGTGCAACATGGTCCTAAAATCGTCTCAAAATGAGTTTTGGCATACTGCTGATGAAATACAAATAGGGAGACTTTTTGGTTGATTTAAATAAAATGATGCACATTAATCGAGCTGTTGACAGACCTCTCTCAATACCACTAGATAATCCCATTCATGTGGTCTATGTGCAAATGCTGTCATGCCAGTTATGCATATTGACATAAAAAAATTTATTCTAGGACCAGCTCAAAATATGTTTTTGTCATACAGCTGATGAAAACGACTTCCTATTTGGATGTCAACTGGCCCTCACAATAGTACTAAATACTTCCATTTGGGAAGTCCATGTGCAAGTGCTATTATGCCAATTATGCATACCAACATACAAAATTTGCCCTGAGGCGTAAATTGATCCAGCTCAATGATGTTTTCGTTATACAATTGTTGTAAATAAATCCCTAATTGAGATGTCAGCTTTCCCTTTTGATAGCACTAGATTCTCCCATTTGGGAAGTCCATGTGCAAGTGCTATCATGCTGATTATGTTCTTTTCTTTTTCTTAGTACTAGATGGTCTCAACCCAAGGGGGGATTCATCGATGTCTGATTATGTTCTTTTCATCTTTTCATTCATATGATTTGTAGACGTATTCTTTGGGTAGGCCCTGAATTATTTCAAATAAGGATTTCCTAATAATGGTACTGATTAGTTGGAACTAGTTGTCAAGGTTTGGTGCAGCAATAATTGGCCCAACTGTTCAAATGTATTCAGCCCAAGAAACCGTTAGACTAATCATATTGAATTGAATTTGTTTTGATCAGCCCAGCTTTAGTAGCAGCAGAAAATTGGCCTAAATGTGTGAGGGTATTTTTTCAAGCTTTGATAATTATCTAAATCCATGTTGCGATAATCAGTTTAAGCTACGTTATTACATTAGGTTTTAATTATATTATTGAAACAAGCTTAGGAGGGATTATTGTCCCAATCTGTAGTTTGTTAAATGGTTTGTTTTCAAGTCAACCACAGAATCTGATAATCTTCCTTAAAATAATTCCAAAATCAAGCGCACCTTTGGGCCTTCTGGGTCCCTCCAAACTGAGCAGCCCAAACTCTCTAGCACTAAACTCAGCTTGGTTAGGGGCTCCCCATGGGCCCCACCTAAGCGTTTTTAATTATTGGGTACTACCTAATCTATACCACGTTATATCTCTTGCACAGGATTACTTCAGCTTTGGCACCCTTTATGGTGCCCTTCTTACCATAAGCCTGATGACGAGTTTATTTGCTTTGTGGCTGTGCACCGCGCACCACCTCTCTGGAAACTGGATAGTTATAGACACTCTTCTAAAAAATAGGCCATCTTGTCCTTGCACAGCTCAAGCATAACCAATTCTTGGCTCTCATGGTCCAAATAAATTTATATGATGTGACAAGTTTTTCTAGACATTTGTATCAAAGATTAAACTTGAAAATGCTGCATAGTTGTATTTGTTCTCTTCTTGTTAAATGTAGACAGGTTATTAGAGTTAACCTACTTATAGCTTTATAAATTATAAACCCAGTTAAGGCATGACAAAGCTTCAAAGCAATCATTATTAAAATTGCAATGATTTAAAGTACAGAATTAGACTCCAAGGTAGCGCATCTAAGAGTCTTGGAAACATCACTAATAAGGTATGAGATGCAGCCAGCACCTGGTAATCATTGTTTTTGTTCAGATCTAAACGCCCTAGAGAGTGAAACATCAACAATTGCATGAAAATTGGGTGAGAATGCAGCCTTTTCGCCTCTGAGTGGATAATTGATCATATTGGTAAACGTATTAAAAGACTTGTTTGAGAGATGACCCCCCGCATGCCTTGTATATATTTACATAATTCATTTTAAGGTTTCTGACTGATGTGATTTAGTAGGCCAGTGAATTTTCAGCGCTCTGTAATCAAACTGTTATTCAGCCTTTTCTGTTTCTAATCAGAAACCTTAGGACTTGAATTCAATTATTTTAGTTGCTGACTTTCATATTGGACCTATAGATTCACGTAGTTAGTCATAAAAAAAATTCTTTAGAGGAAGACAGTGTTTCTTTAGCTTTTGATCTAGGCTTCAGGAAAGTACAAACACTATGTAGCTTCTGCTACCTAAAAATTTATTGTGCAAAGCTTTAAGTTAATATCAAAATCATGTACGGTGGCTATTCCCTTGGCATTCAGCTGACAAAGTTTTTTCATATATCTGCTAGTCTCAGAGTTGGCTGCTTCAGCATACAGGTAAAATTAAATCCAAAGTTAAAATATAGGTGAATAGGCTGCAAAGAGTGTCCCCTGTAGTGAGAACCATAAAGTTGTAATCAGCACTTAAGCATAGATTGTAGTTTACAAAGGTAGTTTTGCACTTAATACTAGGTGTTCTGTATGATGACAAAGGTCTAAAAATGGAAATCAAACCTTTAAGCTGCTAGTAATATTTTTAATCAATAAATGAAATGATACCCTGTATAATCGCTGTTCTACCAGTGTTTTTGGAGCATGGGTTGTGGTGTTCTTTTTGAGCACTTATTAGTAAGAAGCACTTTATAGAACGAGAGATCTCCTTTAAATTACAAAGTCCTTACATATAAAAATTTATAATCATAATAATTAATAGTGCCAGATACATAGTACTAAAGCGCACTTAATTAATTGCCCTATGGTATATTTATATTAAATTACGAAAACAATGGCTTACTTTTGGGGCATTTCACCTACTACTTTATGGGCTACTGGGAACAAGACATCCTTACTAGCCTTAAAAAATAACTATAAAAACAAATAATAATGGTTTTACATCAATGATTGGGAAAGGTAAAGTATAAATATAGGGATTAAATTATCATAGCTGTAGGTATGAGGTATTTGACAATAAATGGTCTGGGGTTTATCACTGGCAGGGTGGCAAGGGTTAATTGTAACATGATATTATATAATTTACAATGTAGCTCATAAAAAATTATCACACCAATCTATTTATTGATGCAGCTCATAAAAATCATAGTAATTTAATACTACAACTTGACATCACCATATAGGCAAAGTTTGTTTTGCCTTAATCTAATTTTTCTTTGAAAATTATAATTTCAGTAAAATTGTATATAAAAATATTTTTAAAGGGTTGTTTAGACCAAATTGAAAAGAGATAATCCATATGTTTGTCGAATTGCTCATATTCTTGGATACATGATTATCATGATACAGCATATAATCATGTTGGAATTGCATTTTTTACTATCAGGTTTGGCTTGGGTTGAGCCTTATACCAACCTCTAGTGTTAGTGCCCTCTATATGTTTGGTTTTAAGTTTTAAGCTCAGGAGAGGATGCAAGGGCGCCAGAAGGTAGTATCAAAACATATGGGTTGTAAAAATCATACAATCATTTTTTCACTGTTTTAATGGCAAATTCTGTTAAGATTTTAACATGGGATTGCTTTTTCCAACAAGTTCCAGTACTAGTGCTTTAATTCTGGATTACTGCTGATTTATTAGTTTGTCAAAAATGAATGGGGATTTAATTAATTAGTCAAGAATGAATGACAATTATTAAATAACGTTGTTGCTTTTAGACTTCCAAGGAGGAAGCTCTGACATGGCATTAATTCAAAGGGAGCTAAGCAAAGCCTTTTAGACTTCCAATAAGGAAGCTCCAGATTAGCAATTATGTTAATTGAGTAATAAATTTTATATTATTTGATGATAAAACTAAGAGTTGTTAGGCCAAATTCCTGATAGCTTTTAGGTTTCCAGACTTATAGGCGCAATTGTCACAACTTTAAGAATTTAGTGGAAGTTATAACCAAGAGCTAGTTAAATGCTGCAAGTTGATAATGGATAGTAAGGTATTCTCTGGTTATGAATGCCAAAGTTTCATTAGTTGAGCAATGTATTGTCATTTGTCACCTTGGTTTTTTTAGGATACTGGCAATTGATGTTTAGAGTAATCAAGAAAATGGTTCACAGCAACATTTTGCCAATGATTTTTTGATAGTTGGGCATTATATGTATTGAATTTTGACGATTCTGTATATATCCGCTGAAGGGTTTTTCGCACAGGGTTATGGCCATTGAACAATTGGAATGGACAAATTGATGATCACCGGATCCTCAAACACATATAAACAAATAATTTATAATAAAATGGTAGAAATTTCCCCCAAACACTTTTTTATTCAAATATAATAAATTGGCAGATCTTCCTCTAGTCCTCTTCCTCTTTCTTCCTTTTTTCTTTTTATTTTAAAGAACCTCCCCCTGTCAATTCCCTCATTTCGCTGATATCCCAGTGACCTCAGTTGGTACTGACTCTTTTGCTTAGTCTATTCATTCTTCTGTATTCTCATTGGTTTTGGCTTGTTGTTCTTCAATTCTTTATCGCCCTGATTTGAGGCAATCCAAATTATCTTTTATCAAATTTTGACATTGCCTTATCACCCTATTTTGAAGGCAATCCAATATGACCCATTGTAACCCATTATCGCCTCATCCTAAGGCGATTAATTACTTATAGCTCTCAAACATCCTCAGCTGATTCTGTCCATTTGACCTTTGGCGGAATTCCTCCAATGATTCGCTGGTCATAATGGTGGCTTGTCATCCAGTCATATAAATTCGTGACATTACCCCCCTTTTACTGGACAATAAGCTGTACATCTCTTTTTCCTTCAACCCCATGCAAACCATCGAGCGCAAACAGCCATGAGTCTGTGATTTCAATTTCTTCTTCCATATGTGGCTTGGTGTGGAGTTGCCTGACCCAGGCCACATCACTCTTCCCCAGTTTCCTCTTCCCCCAGCTGATGAGGATGAGGCTGACGTGGACCTCACGACCATGCTAACCCAGGAAGAGAACCTTCCCAAGTTCGTCGGCCATTTGGCTTCCTGGCGCGCCCCCTTCAGGGACATAGTGGCCCAGCTATGCAGTGGAGGGGGCGGAGCTGAGGGCCTTCATATAACAAAGCAACCCAGCTCCTGGTGAGTAGCTTTCACCGCAACTGCTCCTTTTCTGATAGCGTATCCAAGCATGAAGGACTTCCTTGTAGATTGCCTGGCTCTGGGCGCAGCCTTTTCCCCTCAAGCCAGAACTCACCTGCTTTCTCGTCGGCCTTATGACTCTGACCCCCTCTGTTGGCGTACTCGTTGTTTTCTCAGGATCATTAATGAATGTGGTTGTGAGCTTTGCTCCTAGTTGGGCAGGAATGGTTTCGACTCAATCAGCCAGCTGAGCTCTCGCCACCTCACCTGTTACCATGGAACCCCAGTCCATCCTCCTCTTCCAGTACCATCGCACTGGCCTCCCCTCCTCAAATTAGTGCAGTGGCCCCTGAGCAGATGTCAGCCCCCTCGCTCTCACCTCAACAGCCTTCGCCTCCACCCCCAACGCCAGAAGATTACTTAGAGACCACGGCACCCTCAAAGCAGTGGAAGAAGAAACAAAGGTCATGGTGATCAAAACAAAAGGAACACCGCTATTTTATTTAAATGAGGTAAACCGACCAGGGGATGGACATTACCAAATATATGTGAAACTAAGAGAATAACTAACAAATATAAAAAAATTGGGCACCCTCAGGGTATTCAAGTTATCCCTGTTACCAGCGGGACTGCCAGGTATGAGGGGTTGGTGCACTACTCCGAGGGGTTTCCCCTACTATGGAGCAGGTGTGAAGGAAAGGATCTGTGTGGAGGAACCAGAGTGGGAACCATGATTCTATGTGCGCTTTTTGTCTTGGTCTCATATATCCATAGAGCCAGGCTTGGAAAGCTCTAGTAAGTGGACATGGAATCTGTTAATAATCCCATGAATGGTTGGGACCGTGCCCTTGAACGCATCTAATGCAATTGTGTGTATTGTCCACATTGCAATGGGTATTATTAGGGAGCGGAGTGTAGATGGGATTGGTGACTCGATCTGGAGCGCGAAGATACTCTTTGATATCGAGAATTCCTGTTCGTTTTGAATCTTGAGCAGGCGTGCGACTTCCTGCCATATAGCTTTGGTTGGGGGGCATGTTTCTAGGCGGTGATGTAGGGATCCCTCCCCTCCACATACTGCACATGTTTTGTGGAGGGAGTTGGAGCGGTCCGCCATCCTATAAGTCCTTCTAAAACAGCGCTAGGCGTTTGTTCTTATCCTTGGCTATAGGAGTGGGTGGTGTGTCATTTTCCACATTGCTTTCTGTGTGGTTAAATCATAGGGAATGTCCAGCATATCTAGGTATTCTATACTAGCTATGCTTGGGGTTGTTGCGAGCATATCCCTCTGGGGGTGGTTTTTGAATTTCTTAATTCAAATTAGGGGCTGGGTCGTCCCCTTCCCTGTATAGTAACCATGTTCTCTATAGTCCATTCCATATGGTGGATAGTTCGGAGGATATGTTTGAAATGAGGGGAGGTTCCATGCGGATCTGTTGCGGTAGGGTGCTTGGCAAGGTATGAAAGTAGTCTGGGTGGACTATGTGGGTTGGTTAATTTGAGCGCCTGTGCAAAGTTAGTCCTTGCTGCTCTGGACCAATGTTGTTGCGGGAGGTCTGGAGCAAGGATTTCCTTTATCCAGGTACCTAGGATGTGATTGGCATGGCTTTTAAAATCTATTAGTCCCATGCCTCCACTTGAGCGTGGGCCAAATAGTGTTTCCATCCGTATAGGAGGGTGAGAGCCAGGCCACAGCCAGCCCTGGATAAGCGCGCAAATTGAGGTTATAAAGTTAGGTGAGAAGGCTATCGCATGGGCCTGGTACCACAGTATTGGGAGGATGAGCGAGTTAGCAACTGTAACTCGTCCTGTTAGTCCTGGGGTTCTTCCCTTGAGGGAGGCGACGCGTTTGGATTTCCGTTGTAACAGGTTACTTTCCATTGTCTCATTAGCATATCCACCTGATTCTAGCCAGATTCCAAGGTGCCAGACAGGAGTGGTGGTGGGAGGTGTTGCAAGGGGTAATATAATTGGGTTTTTTCTTTGTGTGTTGGTATGAGGTTCTGATGTTGTGACCCAATTGTTTGTGTATTTGCCTAAGAGGATTTCTGTCTTCCTTTTGTTAAGCGATGCATTGCTCACCTTGTAGTATTCCTCTAGAATGCGTTCCAGCTGTCGGGAATCTTCATTGTTTGCTATACCTGCTACGCAGTCATCTGCAAAGGCCAGTATCTTGACTGTTGGTTGTCCTTGTGCGGTTATCCCCATGAGACGTGAGTCAGTTACTCAGAGGAGCGGGTCAAAGCTGAAATTGTATAGCAGAGGGCTGAGGGGATCCCCTTGTTTGAGCCCTCTGTGTGGTTTGATCTTGTTTGTTAGGAATCAAGGTCCACTTAAATCCATGGTTGCAGATTCTGTTAGGAGCATCGCCTATTTTATGAATCTTGGTGGGAGTCTGAAGGCATGTAGAATTTCTTTTAGGTATGGACATCTAACACGGTCATACGCCTTTTCCTGATTCAAGAAGACCAGGGCACCAGTTGCTTTGGATTGGCAAATATTTGCAACAGGGTGAATGTTGTTCCAGATTGAACGCCCTGGTATAAACCCAAACTGGTTAGGTGACAGGACGTCAGATGCAATTGCGCCTAATCTAGCTACTAAAATTTTTGTTAGAATTTTTGTGTCAGTGTTGGAGAGTGCAATTGGGCACCAGTTGGCCAGGTCCAACTAGTCACCCTTTTTATACAAGGTTATAACGTAGGATTCATGACCTTCTGGTAATAGGCGTGTTTCCAACAAACTCTGGTTCATTGACACCAAAAGGAGGGGGCGATTTGTTTAATATATTTTTTGTAAAATTCGTAGGGTATCCCATCAGGCCCTGGGCCTTTCCTACGTGGTGCATTGCGAATTGTTTCCCAAAGCTCCTCCCATGTAATAAGGGATAGTATATTGTAATTCGGTGGTGTACTTTGTATCTCAGCAGTTTGCATAAATTCTTTAATTTTTTGTGGATCTGATGGCATTTCGCAATATAATTTGGTGTAATAGCAGTGTACTTCCGCCTTGACCTCCTCAGGGTTAGTTGCCATGGTGTCATTGGACTTGCGGATCTGTGTGCATGTGGGCTGGTTTCCGTGGGAGTGGAATTGGCAGAAAGAGTATGTCAAACAGGTTTCACCTTCCTTTATGAACTTACCTTTGTTTGATACTATGATTCTGTGTTGGTGTTTGAAGATGAGATTGTTAAGTCAGGCTGAAATTTCTGCCCATTTACGTCCCCAATTAGGGCTATAGCCAGATCTCAGAGTATTTATTTTCAGGTGGTCTAGTTCCACCAAGGTACACTTGATTGTGGCTTTGTCCACAGTGTACTTGTGTGATGCAATATGTCAGATTTTGTTGATTAAATTTTTTTGAAATTTTCACATGTTCCAATGGGATCCGAAGTGAATGAGGCTATGAATTCAGGGTTTGTAGCCTTGTTTTTAACCCAGTCAGATATCTCGGGCAATTTTATATTTTCTGGGTGAAGCTTTCTCCAAGGTGACACCTGTGTGTGAGTTCAGGTTGGCAATATCTGCACCATAATAAGTCAGTGGTCAGAGAAATTGACTTTTTTTGTTGTAAATTTGGAGATTCTTGAGTGGTGGGATTGCAGGATGAGGATGTGGTCAATACGACTCATTGATATGAGCAGTCCCTTGCATATGTTGGGTCTCATCATGTGGGGAAGGATTGGTGAATTGGGGGGAAGAACATCCTGTAAGCCAAGAGATACCTTCATTGTATGATATTCAATGTTTCCAGGTGGGTATCCCCTGGGATTAGGCCATCAATCTGTATTGGGGTTATCCCAGCGGTTGAAATCGCCTAACATGATGATATCTGGTGGGAGGGTGAGAGTAGAAATGTTTTCAAAAAAAATTTCCTTTGGTTGCAGTGCATGGTGCATAGATACATGCTAACGAAATCATTTCATCTTGGCATGTGATTGTTGCTACCAGGAATTGACTGTGCAAGTGTGATGATGAGTTTGTAATTTTAAAATTTTTGTTGTTTTGGACTATTACCCCACAGTGAGACGTCCATACTGATTGTGATGGTGCGACCCTGGTTGACCAGGATTCTTCTTCCCCTTGTAGGCAGTGGGTTTCTTGGATGGCCAAGATGTCTACAAGAGGTTTTCGCAGGAATGCCAGCTTTTTGGCTTGGGACATATGAGCCCTGGCTCCCGCGATGTTTAGCATCCCTATTGACACTGAGGTGCCCGCGGCGCCTCAGGAGCAGTTGGGAATGCCCTCTGCCCTATCCCACTGCAGTTCATTTTGGCCATGCTCCACATCTGTACTCCAACTCTTTCACTGCCATTGTTGGTTCCCTTGATCTGACCCAATGATTCAAGGGAATTGCAGTTTTTTGCATTTGCGTCAACATTTCCTGCACAGGTCTCATGTTGATTTGATGCAGATTGCTGATTGGATTTTATATTTTTGAGGTTCAACTTTGTTGCATTGTGCACCACATTTTCGCCCAAATTGTGGTTGCATTGTTCCTCAGTATGTGCATGACAGATGACACTTTGTGGCTCAGTATGGTTACTGTGAAAATTTTCGACCTGGGCATATTATTCTGATTGGTTGGTTTGGTGAATATCTGAAATATTTTCCCAAATTTGTCCAGGGTTAATGGCGGACTATATGTGTGCCGCCGCTTTGGCCGCCGCTCTCTTGCAGGCTTTTTGTTCTGCATTACGCTGTTTACTTGTAACTGGGTCCACTATGGAGTATAGTCCATCTTCACCCCAGCGGAATGGGTGGTGGCCATCAGTCATTTTGGCAAAGTTTTCATTATCTTCATCCATAGATTCTTCACAAAAATCATTTTCCATTAAGCCCTCTTTCACAGAGCTTGCATGTTCCTTGTAGCCCAGTGAGCCACAGTGGTTGCAAATGGGCGGTGCTCGTTCCAGTGTAACTCAGAATGCAGCCAACTGGCCCCCATCTGCAAAGTGAAATTCTGCTGTGTGGGGAATTCTGGATAAATCCTCTTCCACTTCTGGGAAGGGGTTGATTACAGCGATAGCTTTGCCAATGCACAGGTCGGGCATTAAGCAAAATCGCTGTAATTTGAGTTGTAGGATTTCTCCGTAGGCCACAAGACCTTTGCAGAGCTCCTACTCGATTACCTTAAGAGGAAGGTTGGTGGGGAGTGAGTCAAAGGAGATGAACAAAGTTTTCGCTTTGTTCCATCTGGTGTGCATGCTGCGCACAATTTTTTTGCCCTCAAGGAGGGCAATTTCCACGCAGATTTTTGCTGCGGCATCAGCTTCATCAGCTGTTTCAAAACCAATATCGATCCAGCTACAGCCCATGTTATTGGTGGCTACATACACCGTGTGAGGGAAAAGTGAGGGCTGTGCCTCACATGTTATCTCCCACAGGGTCAGTGACTCATCCCCAAGGAAAAGCCTGATCCCATGTTCCACCTTTGACAAAGGTTAGTTGAATTGAATGTACATGTATTGCGCGTGCTTTACAGTAAATACCATAAACCCATACAGTGTCTGAGTTTACGATTTTTCATGGCTTGGGTTCCTGGTCCCCCTCCAGGGCGTTTCTTGCCCTTAGTTTCACCCTTAAGTGCACCACTTGCCGCGACGCTCGCCCATGTTGTATTAATTTTGTTATTAAAGTCGCCCATCTTTCCTGAGTGTGATTATCCATATTTGCTATTCAAATCAAATTGTAGTAACTAAAGTGATTGTTACGAGAAAGAAAAGTCCATAAAAGGAACACCGCTAGAAGCTGAAAAAAGAGAGGAAGATGAAGACAGTGATGAGAAAACCTCTAGTAACAACCTCAAATAAATGTAACTAAACTCACATAAAATATTTTCTACAATCATTTCTTCATAGTCAGCAGTTACAATTTTTCATTTTTAGAGAGCTATATTACTGCTTATATGACTGAAGAAATTTCACGTGCACCCAATTTATAATCTGACCACTCTCGGGATCCTTGATAGTATAAGCATCAACTCCAATTTTTTATTATCTCAAATGGCCCAATCCATATATTCACGAGCTTGTGCTTCCACCCAAACCTGTGCTGATCGTGGAATAGCACCATATCTCTGTCTTTGAACTGTGCTAGGCCACTTCGCCATACCTGATCAGCAGCCTGATTTTTGATTTTCTTGGTTAAGTTGAACATGTATAATTTGGTTTGTAACTTAATCAGCATATTTGTCAGGGTGGTAAAATAGCGTTGCAGATCCATTCCGCCATCCTCCTCTACTCATGCATATAGAAGAGCAGGCAGAGTGGGGTGCCATCCATAAAGCAATTGGAAGGGGTTTTCCCCATGGCAGAATTGTAGCTAATATTGAAGGCGAACACCATGGTACAAAGATGGGTACTCCAATCGGAAGGCCTATCAGAAACAAACTTCCATAATATATTAACCAGAGTCTCATTAACCCGTTCAACCATTCCGTTGGGCTCAGGGTGATATGGGGTTGTTTGGACCCTGTGGATGGCCATCAATTCGTTGAGCTTGGGTATAATGTGAGAGGTAAAGTTGGTTCCATTGTCAGTAAGGATAAACTCTGGAAAGAGTGATACTAAATGATGCATTCCATTACAAACTTAGCCACAGTAACTGCCCCCAGAACTTGAATAGCTCGTGCCTCAACCCATCTGATCAAGTGGTTTATTGCCAACAGTATATACTTAGACCGGTTAGCTCCAGTCAGCAGAGGTCCCACGACATCAATAGAGACTGTTTGCCAAGAAAATTGAGGTTTTACTAACTGGTATGAAGTCTTCTGTTGAAACGGCTTCTCCACCTGGCACTGATAGCAGCAGGACAGGTTCTCAAGTATGTCAAATTTCATGCTTTCCTAATAATACCACGTCCATAACAATTCAATAGTTTTCCAGACTCCACCATGGCCAACTGCTGGTGTGCGCTCATAATAATATTTGGGCGTGTGAAAGGTCTTGGGATATTTAAGGTAGTGTCCCATATATGCTTATACAATTCCCTGTTTTTTAGAAATTTATTGGTTCTGAGTCTATCTAGTAACTTGATAACTTGAGGCGGTTCATCATCGTACTTTCCACTGAGAATTTTGTTGAACATTATGTCACTTAAATCGCAGTAACTGCAATTGTTGGAAGTCTTGATAAGCAGTTGGCATAGTGGTGTTTTGCTCCTGGTCGATAAAGAATTTCAAAGTCATAAGCTTGAAGCTTAAGAGCCCATTGGCCTAGCCGCCCTTCAGGCTCTCTCAAATTCTGCAGCCAGTGCAACGATGCAAATCCGTTATGACTTTAAACTTTACTCCATGCTAATAGACTCAAAACTGTTTACACACATAAATCACAGATAAGCACTCTCACTTGAATATGGTGTAATTCCGTTTGTGGAAATTCAAGCTATGACTACAGTACGCCATGGGGTGCTCCTCCCCTCATCGTCCTTCTGAGACAGGACTTCCCCAACAGCAGAAAGTTACGCATCCTTCTGCACTATAAATTACTTACTGTAATTAGTGTAGCGCAACATGGGCGCACTAATTAACGCTGTTTGAAGTGTATCAAAAGCGTTGGCGTCATTCCATCCATTAGAAAATGGCGTTATTCTTTAGTAGCTCAAACAACGGACCTCCTATGCAACTGAAATTGGGTATGAATCATAAGTAATAACCCACCATCCCCAAAAAAAACTGAATGTCCCACTTATCAATTGGCTTAGTCATCTTCGTGATAGCCTCTATCATGCCTGGTTTGGGTCTTAGCCCACTCACATTCACCACAAACCTGAGTTACTCAAGCTGATCCTTGAAGAAGTGGATTAGAGCATGATTTTTAATATTGGCTTCAGCCAGTCAGCGAAATACTTTTTCCAAATGAAGAAGGTGCTCAGTGAACATGCAAGAAAAGGTGTTAATATCATCGAAGTACACAAGAGCACACAAAAGCTTTAGATCACCCAGTATGGTGTTTATTGCTCGTTGAAGCGTAGCTGGGGCGTTAAATAGCCCTTGTGGCATGCAAGTTAGTTGGAAAAGCCCTTTTGAGGTGATTATGGAGCATTTTTCTTGTTCCACCTTGGGCAACTCAATTTTCCAATACCCAGATATCAAATCCATTACCATGAAGTAGCAGGCTCCACCTAATTAATCCAGCACATCATCAATCCGCGGTAGATGGTATGGGTCTTTTTTGGTGATTAAATTGATCTTCCAGTAGTCAAATTACTACATGGTTAGTGCCATCCTTCTTTTCAACAATTAGGACAGGTGAAGCCCATGAACTCTTAGATGGTTCAAGCTTTTCCTGATCTAGCAGCTTTTCAATCTCCTCGGTGACAACTTCTTTAGCTTCCCTTGATCTGCAGATTGATTGAGACCTGATGTGGGGGTGATCTCCAGTCTCCAGCTGATTAACAACACCTCAAACATACCTCAAATCATGATTGTCAAACATAAAAATCTCTTTGTATTTTTGAAACATAGCTTCCGCACGCTCCTTCTGGTCTTCTGATAACTCCATTAAATTCTCCCGTGGCACAACTGCCATTACTCTGGGATGCAGTTTGATGGGCAGACCAAATTCATTCAGGGAGCTGAACTCAAGAACCTGGGTGATCTCCCCAACAGGGTTCAGATGCAAATATGCTATAATCTGAAACCGGCGGATTCAAAGTGGTCTGTTCTGAAGTTTTTATCAATACCTTGATTTCCCCATGAGCCAGAAGTATGATGCCTGGAGACATGTGGGGCTCAAGCTGTGATTGCTAATAAGGCCCAATGATCTCCCCATAGAGTCCAGCTGGCACTTCCACCTCTAACTCAGTGTCTACTATTACTTGATGTCCAGAGTGAATGGATATAGCTCCAGCTGCTCTAAGCGGTAGCCCTTGATATTTGTATATCTAATAGGGGAGGGCTGGAGTTTTCTCTTTTAATTGATGATAGTGCAATGGAATTGCCCCATCGCATTAGGCAAGGTTGATCTGTCCCATATGCCCCAAGCCCTTCACACTCTGCTGGAGGTGAAATAAATTGGGATCCGCTGTCCTAAAATGTCTAGGGTCTCTTCCATCATGTCAATGACTGCCCCATAGTGTCGCATAAAGGCAGTTCCAGTCAGCAGATTGTAGTTGCTATTTGGTAATACCACCACCGGAGCCACAACAACAATGGATCCAAACCACAAGGGAAGCGCGCTATATGCTCACTCAGAGACTGTGGTATCTGCTCCAGCGGTCCCATACACCATCCAATGGTTTATGTCAGGTTTTAAGGACAACTTTGCCACCAATTTAGTGGAGATAATGTTAACAGGAGCTCCCATATCAATCATAGCTCATACCCAGGTTTTAGCTACCACAATGTCGCAGTAAGTGCATTCTGAGTAAGATGAAACCCAGCTATTAACTACATGTATGTTCAGTGATTCATGTTTTACAAGGAAACTCATAATACTTCGCCAAATTTATGGTATTGTGTTAAAATAGTGTCAACTGGAAGGGCAACATCTACTTCTCTCAGTAACAAAGCATCTGTGAATGGTTCTAACTGGTCTGGCGGACTTTGGTCAAACATTTGACAAGCATAAGGCTTTGGTAGCTCCAGAGATCCTTTGTCAGCCATTTCTTTGATTTGTTCCCTAGTAAGAACATTTACTCCCCTAACAGGCTGTTGGGAGAGGAATGTATCGTCATACTGAGAAACTTCTGCTGCAATTAATAGAGTAGAATCAGGTGGGATGTTTGAATTTGAGATAGCGGAAGTAGAGAGTCCCATCTCTATCCCGCTCTGACTTTTCCCTGATAACATTGATCCCATTGTATGGGAGAGATCCGTTGATTGGGGCACCATCATCCCATGTGCTCAGGGCGACAAGTAAAACAACGTACCCCATAGGGCCTATGTCTACACTGAATATAAGTTGGTCCACTCAGAAGGTTGTTCTGAAGAGAATTGGCATAACCGGACCCACATCTTTAGAGTGACTGCTGCCAATAAGTGTATTTAAAGCCAAAATGGTAGTTAGTCAGTTGTTGATTGGTAGTTATGGAACGAACGTTGGACTGTGGTGAGTAACCTGACAGAACCTGCACCGACCGGTTGATTCCCCCACATGATTAGGGTTGACAACAGCAAACATGCAGATCTGTTAGGTATTGGGTGGAGGGAAAGTTACAGCTAAGTGACATATAAACTGAACAAGTTTAAGAAGAGGTACATATCCTCCAACAATGGGGCCATGACATTGTAAAGATCAGGGTATGGCTTTACCGTTGAGGCCATTGTAATGCACACATCAACTTTGGATAAAATCCCTGCCCCAATTAGCATGTGGGCTTCCATCATAAATCGCTTAGCAAATTTGGTGAGGGTCTCATTCCGCTGAAACCCAATGGTCAAGAACTTAGCTTTCCACTGCAACATCCTTGCAGTTCCGCTGAACAACCACAGAATCGTCTCCTTAACTTCTTGTATGAAACAAAACTATCTGATAGGTAACAAACGACTTGATCAGCACTCCTGACATCCAAGGAGGAGAGAAATAGTTTTGTCCTCCGCTAATCTGAAGTTCCTTCAGTTGCAAACTCAAATTATCAAAAGAACCCATGAATATTTTCTCCACAATCAAATGGTGGCAACTTATTACTGTAAACTTCTGAAGCAACTCATCTTGCCTTTGAGCACAGTATCTAATGCAAGTCTCAGCTCCTTGTATGCAATGGGCCCAGCATGTCGTGCATATTCCTTATTAAAGCAACTTGGATGCGGCATAGCTGGCAACTGAGTTTTCATTGTATAGTTATTTGTTAATGGGCCCCCTGTAGTGAGCACCACTGTAGAATTTTGGCAATTCTGTATATATCAGCCAAAGGGTTTTTTGTACAGGGTTACAGTCATTGATCAATTGGAACGGATGATATGATGATTGCCAGTTCCTCAGTACACTTATAAACAAATAATTTATAATAAAATGGGAGCGATTTCCCCCAAAGCCCTTTTTTATTTCAATATAATAAATCGGCGGATCTTCTTCTAGTCCTCTTCCTCTTTCTTCCTTTTTTCTTTTTATTCTAAAAACCTCTCCCTGTCAATTCCTTGTTTCTCTGATATCCCAGCGACCCCAGTTAGTACTGACTCTTTTGCTTAGTTTATTAGTTCCGCCATATTCTCATTGGTTTCAGCTTATTGTTCTTCAATTCTTTATTGCCCAGATTTAAGGTGATCTAAATTATCTTGTCATATGTTGACATCGCCTTATCGCCCTATTTTGAAGGCAATCCAATATGACCCATTATAACTCTTTATCGCCTCATCCTAAGGCGATTAATTATTTAAAGCTCTGAAACATCCTCGGCGAATTCTGTCCATTGGACCTTCAGCGAAATTCCTCCAATGATTCGCTGATCACAATGGTGGCTTGTCGTCCAGTCATATAGATTCATGACGATATGATATGAGTAACTGATGTATATGTGAGAATATTATCCATAATATAGTTCCTTATTCTTGGGTTTACTGGATCTTAGATGTATCGTTTTAGTTGTTATAATCAATAGGTGCCTAAAAATTTTAAAAGAGAAAGGTCGTGATTTGCCTAAACCATTATTGCCTCAGATTGCACTTCCTGTTTCCAAACAGGAATCTATGTTATTAAGTGTTATGACCCATGCAAATCTGTGCAGTCACCGCTTTTCAACAAGTGGTGCTCACTACAGGGGGTTTCTGAGGTAACGTTGTCTTTCATTAACGAGTCATAAGTATGAGCGGCAACCCTGTCAAGTGAAGGAGGAGTTTTCATGTCAAGGCTGGTGACTGCAGAACCCAAAAATAGTGGACTTGGAGTACTTTGGGATGGAGACTGATGATAAGATTTATAAGTCAATAAATTATTTGATCAATCAGCAATGAGATTAAAAAATATTGTAAAGTGCAACCGCTAGTCAGTGATATGAAGACTCTGGACAGGCTTAATTAAAGTTAGTTTGAGCAATGTTATTTGGAATCAAAGCTATGGTTATAGACTCTGTATCTATTAAACAGAAGAGATCTTGATGGGAAGTATTAATGTTATGGAATTTATTATGACAAAACAGGATTCAAACATGATTGAAATGCATGATCTAGTCATTATGCTAGTGAAATACTTGGCCAAAAAATGCAACAAATACTGTCAACTTACCAGAGAGTTGGAGGAAACGCGGCGGAAGAATCAGAAGTTAAAGGTTTCTTGTTATACTGATAGAAATGGGAGAAGACTATAATTATTGGCTATCAAAACTGGAAGAGACATAAGGAAATTTTAAGAACCCAGACGGTGGAGCTGACATGTTCAGAGATATTTTCTCATATATTGTGATGTCCTGTTGAACACACTCACGTCAGCATGGGAAAAGACCCTAGGAATCTGCAATATTTCCTTATGATGTCCCACATCAGCAGGTAGAGGTACTAGTAGAGGGGAATTACAGGTAACAATACCCTCATAAAATGTGAATTTTCGCCCAATCTTAAAGCTTCTAATGTTTCAGAGATACACTGTTCCTGCATTCTTTAGGCTTTTTAAGTTGACCATGGAGGGTGTGAGGATTTCCAAAGGGCTATCACCATAATCAATTGTCTTTATATGGAGTGTCAGAATCTCATCCTACCCTAATTAATCACCACTGAATGTACATATAGTGATGCAAAAAATGCCATTATAGGTGAGTTTAAAAGCTCTGAGCACGCCACCAACAGTATAATAGGAAATTATGGGCATCTTGTTCAAATAAAATGGCCCATTCATATCTTCACCGACCAGTTCCATCAAGAAGCCCAGATATTCACTGTAATGGGAGCGTTAGCTAATTTTGTAGCTTGTACAGCAATAAAATTGCACTTTAGCTCATAGGGATCTATATTGGTATGATCGCCACCTTGGATGAGGACATGAAAACTTCATAAATGGTAGAATTTAATATGGGTTTGTGCGACACCTTTGATGCCCCTAATAAAATTGCTACCATAACACCAATACTGACAATATGAATTACGTGGTGAAATCCCTCTATAATAACTGTGAAGTAGTCTACCCTGGAGTGAGACTATATACTTTAGGCCCCAAAATGGGAAATATAAGAAATTAGGTCAATGTTTTAAGTGCGGCAAGAAATTTCATTCTTCAAATTGATGCAGAACTAAAATGGAAAAGATCAGTATCTTTTCTACCTGATAATGATCAATTACTTTACATGAGAAAAGATCAGGCGGAATAGACGAGGAATAGTCTATTTACGCCTAGCCTCATTTTCCACTGATTTAGCAGAACAACCACACTGAGAATACCTTTTTATTAATAATGAAATACATGTATCTACTCATTCACATTCAAATTTAACCAAGCCTGTTATGTTTGAAAATGTGGTGCGACCATAAGTGAAGCAGCCTCAAGTCAAACAGATGCACATGGAGCCTGGTATCAGTACTTTGGACAATGTTACCATATTAAAAATGGTTATCAAAAAAGTGATTCCCCATTGTAGATAACACCTTTTCTAAGCCTTCTATTCGGCTAGTGATGCTAAAATTTTTCTAAATAAACAATATTTCCTCTTATTATAATTGCACTTATTCTGGATTTGGGTAGTTTGAGTAAAGGGAAAATTACTAACATAGTGATTTAATTAGATTGTCTCTACAAAGTTAGGAAAAAATTAAGGCTTACACATGATGTGGACCATAGTAAGGTTTACAGAACAGCAGGACAGAAAATTACTACTTTAGGGGGAGCATATAGTCTATTTCCTCACCAATTTTGATCAATTCTTTCCCAGCACTGACAATAGTTTTATTTAATCAGAGTTATAAGAAATTAATTGGCAGTGAATTCATGTGAGAATATGGGGTTTAGTGTGATTTTAAGAAAATACTCTTAAAATTCTAGTAAAAATTTGCTGCTGTTTTATAACCAGACGGTGATCTGACCAGGAGTAAGAGGAGCAAATGTAATAGCCTGGTTATGCAGATGGTATAATTCCAGTAAATTATTGTCAGACTGGTCAAGTTCCAGGAATCCGCCTGATATTATTAAGAATGTTGGGGGATCACCTTGATAACTTGGTGGCTGATGGTTGTTAATCCTAAAGAGCAGTGTATCATAGGAACTGGTTTTTTTTGTAAATTCCTGAATATATGTATGTCAAAGTCCACGCGCAATGGCAGAAAGGTAGAGCTGAACCCAAGTTGCACCTGGGATTTTAATCCTAATTTGGTTGAAATTCTAGAAACTGATAATTTACCTATTGGTTAGGCCAATACTGATAAAACAGAATCATGTAGTGGGCTATGATCACTTAATTTAAACTATGGAACTTTTATTTTTCCATGTATTTGGACAGCTGAACATGATGATTTTGCCAACTACCTGAAAATCAAGTCAATTTTCGCCCTGTTTGGTTGAGAAAAATGTCAGGGATCTCAAAGAAGCAGAAGGATCAGTTCATCAAGTCATTTATAAAATATTCCGGGGTGTTTGCACAAGATGATTATAGCCTCAGGTGTGTAGGGGTATAGTTCAAAAGTCGACGTTGGTGATCAACTGCTAATTTATATGCAGCAAATTTGACATTTGTGGGAAAATGAGGCCATAGTTTATGAAGTTGCCAGAATTCTCACCTATGGGTTATTAATTCAGACTTCCAGCCGTTTTACAAGTCCAATCTTGATTTGAAAAAGAGTGATGGATTCATTTTAGGTGTTATAGACTAACATTAGCTGAATAATATAGTAGAAAAGGACTCATATCAGCTACCATGTATAGATGATACTCATGATTACTTAGGAAGAGACCAATGCTTTTCAGAAATGGGTCTTATATCTAGGTAATAGAAAATTGAACTATCTAAGGAGAGTCAAGAAAGCGTGCAATCATCAACATCATAGGGCTATATTAACTGATGTGGATACCTCTTGGTCTTATTGATGTGCTATCAAAGTTCCAACAGAGGATTGATACTTCGTTAGATGACTTGAAGTTGTCCTATATTCTCATATACCTAGACAGTATTAATGTTTATAATCACACATTTACAGTTCACCTTGAACACTTGGATGAAATCTTCAAAATATTATTAGTAGTAAACTTGAAGAGAAACTCTTGAAATGTCACTTCAAAAATAAAAATTTAATATTTTATTTTTATATTTTAGATTGGGATGGACTAGGTCTCAATTTCTAATGGTGAGGCAATTAGGGCTGTGTTGCAACCAAAGAGTGTTTGTGATGTAAAACGTTTTATTAGGGATGATAAGTTATTATCACTGGTCTATCAAGAACTTTGCTTTCATCACTTAGCCACTTTTTCAGCACTTAAAGATTCTTAAAAAGTTTTTTTCCATTAAATAAGGAAGTCAAGGACTCCATTAATGCGCTCAGATGTATTTGATTACTGAACTAGTATTGCAGTACCCAAATTTTGATCTGCCATTCATTATCCAAACAGATGCATTTTTAATGGAAGTTGGTTCCATGCTAAGTCAGGTAGATGAAGCGGGAATGAACACCCTGTAGTGCAAGCAAGAAGTACTCTGAGCAAGCAGGAGTGAAACCACACTGTGAGAGAGCAGGAATGCCTTGAGGCAATATACGCCTTCAAGAAGTTTTGAATATACATCCACAGAGTCCCTTCTAGGGTGGTGACAGACCATTTCTTACTGAGATGGCTGCATAATTGTAATTGACCTGAAGGGAGGTTGGCCCATTAATCTTAAAATTGAAAGCGTACCTTTTTGAGATAAAGCACTGAGCAGGTACCATGCATCAAAATTCAGATGGGTTATTGAGTTTGTCAAAAGCACTGGTTCTGCAGAGTGAGTCAGACTAATTATATAACAGAGCTGACTGGGAATATTGAATACCAATCCCAAAATTAGCTGGCATTGACCAGCGCGATATTAAATACAAATATTGTTAAGGGCAAATGTTAAAAATCTGTGGAGAAAATTCCCAGTTGTTTCCAAAGCTATACAAACGCATTAAAATTTTCAATGCAGATCACAACGTAACCAGGCATGAGGGCTGCAGAAAACTCTAGAACAGTTTAAATTGAGTACTACTGGGAATCCTTAGACTTGACATCGTGGAGCATCTTTCTTATGATCCGTTCAGGCCACAAGCCCTGTAAAAAGGCAACCACTTTAAGGCTAGTTGAGCATGGGTTCTCTTGGAACACAATCTCCCATTATGTATTTGGGTCTTTGAGCATGAGCAATAAAAAAGCCTTATACATTATTGTGGTTATTAATAATTTGACTCTATGGGTAGAGATACATGCTATAGCTATAGTAGATGCCAGCAGTACTACCAAGTTTATAATGGAAAAAATATACTATTGCTTGGATTCCCTTAAGTTTTTTTAATTGATAACATCAGCAAAATTACCATGCATGTTATTCCAAGACTAAAAAGTTAATGAGTATATAAAGAGTACTGACAACGCCTTACCATCCAGAAACCAATGAGATGGTCTAAAGGGTAAATGGTACACTGATGCTGCCATGAAGAATCTTGTCACCAGTAAACATTCTAGATGGGATGTATAATTATTATTGCAACTTTCTTCAATAATATAGGCTAATATTTGTCAACAGGTAAATCTCCTTTTGAATTAATATATGGTCATTGGGCTGGTTTGCCCTCAATCTTATATTTTACTCTTGAACAATGTCTAAAATGATGCCCCTACGATATTTAGAGAGCTTGACAAAAGTTCTAAATTGGACTAAAATCTTGGCCTATGCTAATACTCTCAATTTTAAGCTCAAGGTTAATGAATATAAAGTAGTGAAGCAGCCAGCTCTTCCAATCTTAAAATTGATAGTAGGGTTAGTTATTGTAACACACGTGGCTTCAGATTGTGGAAAAAGTTAGACAATCTCTGGGTTGGATCCTTAAAAGACTTTGATAAGTTGCCATTGGATGCATATAAAAATTAAGGACCTCACTGATGATTATATTATGATTAGTGTATGCTAGGATGACAACGTACCAAGAGAAAACTGGCCTCTAAGTTATTGCTTCAGTAGCCACAACAGTAGGCACAGACTGTTCAACTACACCATATTTGAATTAGGTGAGTGGGATTGTGGAGGTGTCCTTGTCATTGGAGAGGTTGCATTTTTCAACAATTGGATTTGAACTAGCACCTAAGTATTCTATCAAACAGGCATTAATCGTGACCCTTGGGTGGTGTCTACTTTATAAGCACAAAAAAGTGAATTTAATATAGACTTTGACAAAAAATAATAACCTGAAAACTTCTGGGGACATAGTTTTATAAGAAAAATTAAAAAACAACAACCAAACGCCCTACCATAGGTAGGGTCTTGGTTTTAAACTAGGTAGGGGAGGAGGAGGCTGCTAAGCTGAACTATGGTAGTGGGGAATAATTTAATTTTAAATTTATAATTAACAGTTTTAACCCCTATTTATCTTTGGTAGTATTGCCAATGGTTCCAAACCATTCTCAGAAATTCCCAAATTGTGAATGTATAAATTTACTTTATTGAGCTAGAATGGAGTGTCAGGTTTGATCCTTATTTTCAGCCTTTTCTTTTTTAACTCTTTTCTTGTTTTTGTTTTTCTAGGTAAGTTGTATCCACTCAAATTGATTTTTGGTTGTGTCCCTTGTTGGTTACATGAAATGGGAACCATGGTAATGAGCCTCTTGTGGTTTATAAAATCTACACGAAGATGTTTGATTTTTAGATAGAAATCTGAAGAATTTTAAATGTGAATGAACTCATGCTGAGGAGTGGATTGGGGAATAGGTATGGGGTAAGCAAAGAGGGGGCCGCCACCCATATCTCATCCAGTTTAAGTCCTAGTTAAGAGATCTGGATAAGAGTCAGGGCCTTAAGTCTTAAAACATTCTTAATCCTAAAGGTGTGCATATTCCTGTCCATCCTGAATACTAAAGCCAAAGGCCTTAAAGGGTGAAAGTTAAGCTTTTATGAGCATGTAGATAATTATTCAACTTGGGACAGGAAAAAACTTATTGTTGATTATTTATTTAATATTTTATCTCATATTACTATACTAATTCTAAATTGTCGGTTTTCTAGGATGATTTAGGTCATTTATGTATCAGTAATGATTGCTGATCCTTTTCTTTGAGACTTAGATATCAAAATTAATGGATGAGAAACTACGCCTGTTTTTTTTTCATATTGCCTTTTTTGTCTTTGCATGACAGATTAAACTTTTTTCGTCATCTCTAGGACGTGAGGGTTATGCCAAATACCTCTCTTCAAGGTCAGCGATGATGCCTATGTTAAATTGGTACCATGAGTACTAAAATTTATCTGTCAAGGAGCATGCATCAGAAGAGATGTTAGAAGAAGATAATCGATTTAGTCAAGGGATGTGCTTGGATTTTAACCAGGTTATACTTTTTCCATCATGTTCCAATAGTGCTTTAATCAATTGAGTATAAGTTTCAAATCTTTAATAAGTTAGGGATGAATGGCAAATTTGTTAATTATTGAAAATAAATTTTTAGCTTCTGAGGAGGAAGCTTTGAATTAACATTTGTACAATTGGAGGACCTTTGATGACCCCACAACTATACCACATTATGCCACATGTTGTGATGCTAATACCCTGATGTTGTCCACCATTGTTCGCCAGCTAAAGTGGGAGCCAGATGAAAGTTTCTTCAAAGCTTCCTCACCATCTGATATGGTTTCCTAGTCTGATAACTTAGGGACTATATTAGGAGTTTTTTATTATTATAATCCCTTTGTTTGGATCGTTATATAATAAAGAAGCGTGGTGACTCCCTTTTGGATTGGCCACCACAAGTGCTAAAAAAGGAACTCAGATGACTTTTAGGCTTCCAAATAGGAAGCTTAAATTAGAAAGTATGCTAATTGAGGAATCAATTTTGGCTAATTTAATGATCGGACTTCCAAGAGTTGTTGGTCCAGATCCAATGTAGCTTTTAGGCTACCAGACTTCTGGGCACAATTTGTCAGAACAGATGATTCAAGTTGATGAAAGTTCAACAAAAACATATTAAATGCTGCAAGGTGATAAAAAGTAGAAAATTTATCTTTCAGGCTAATGATCCCAAAATTTTCAATAAGCGAACATTTGATTGCCATACATGGCCTAGATTTTTAGGATTACAAATGAGTGATGCAAGAAAAATTGAAAAAATGTTTGTCAGCAACTAACGCTTGGACATCTGATAGGTCATAATAAATTGCCATGAGTCACCTTTGTAAATGTAAATAGTATCCCTGATAAAGTTACATTATTCTTTGTTTCACTAGATTTTACTAGTTTTTTTTTAGTTTTTATAGTCAACGGTCTATAAATATTCTAAGTAGAAAAGAGCACATTTTTCCTGAATTGTTATCAGCTAAGAACACGCTTCCTGTTGTCAAACAGAAAGCTTTGTTAATAGGTAATAAAGCCCTCGCAACCCTGTGCAATTGTCAGTTTCATCAACCTGGACTAACTCAGACTAATTTTTAGTTATCTGGATTAACTAAAGAGAATAAGACACCAAATGAACAGCAACGCAGACAATTATGTTGAAACATATATTAAAATTGAATAGGTAAATTCTACTGAAAAGATAACAGTTTGCATCAAATTAAATGTCATATTGACAAGGACAAACCACTCTAATTTCTGACTGTTTTATATAGTATTTTATAACTAAAAGCTTCTGTATCAAGTTTGTTTCAGCATGGCGCAAATTGTGCTATTCTCATGCCAATGTTGTCAATAATACTATTTTATCTTATCTCAAATTTATCATAATACTCTTGAACTATCTCCCTGACTATGTACCCAAATCCCAATTGTATATTAAAAACCCTTGGTCGCCCCACCTAAGGGTCAGCTTCTTTTGTAATAATCAGTGGAAATACTAATTTGTATCTATCAACTTGTTGATTTGATCCTAATCATTTGAGGTGGGTAAAAGGGGGTTCACCATAAAATGAGCAACCTTAAGTGATTAAGTTTCTGAGTGGTCTGACTAACTACTTACACACCACAAGCAGCAATGAAATACTGCAAGAGCAACATCCTGACCACAGGACAAGTTTATGGGATAAGGTGAGTTCCAGCCCCCAGTAAGTTTAGATTGGGCAGTCAACAGGCCATCCAGGCAGGAGATCCAAGGATGGTAATTGGGTGTTGGCCTTACCATTGATAGTGGACTCACTTGAGGTGAAGCTGCTTGGGAGCACCGATTCTCAGGGGCTGCTGCTTGCAAACGCGCTACAAGAGATGAATAAGTAATGGTGACTGAGAAAAGGCTGACAGTTATCATATCATCAACCTGGCACTTCAGCAGAGACTCAAAATGTTGCAAATGCAAATTCAAAATAACTTACCATCTTAAATTGTTGCAGTTTTGGACACACCGTAGATTATTGCTTTTTTTAAATTTCTTCGCTAGGTTGAAGTAATAAGCCTTATTACAAATCTGGATCTTTATATATAATAAATTTACCAATTAATTCTGTGGCTATACCCCAGTGGTGTCTTCATGAAGGTGTGTGACAATGAGTAAATTTCAGGTGTTTGCCGTACATCAGGTAGAAATAAATATTCAGGCTTTATATTTTGTGATTTTATATATGAACATGGCTGTGGAGAGAAGTGAGTCCAATATGACAGCGGTATGTTGCAATATCTTGAAGTATGTTAACTAAACTGACACGGACGTTCTTGACTGATTCATTGGACTTGAGGTGATTAGGTGTCATTAATATTCTAAATTGCTAAAAATTATTCAATGTAAGGATGACATGAGAAGAAAAGTTAAATCTTAGAATTCATGAAGATAAATTTAGGGAACTGTGTCTTTGGATGATGCATTCCATGATGGATTTTTGTGGAGGTCACTTCAACTAGGTCATGAACAGCTTGTTCTTCCACCCAATTTATCATTATCTCTAGCTACTATCATTTTTCTTTACGCAGTTTGCGCCATGATTTCTATAGGTTATAACATTTATGTAGCCATGTGTCACATGAACTAAGGCTTCACCAGTCAATACTTCTTATTTTATGAAAGAGCTTTCTCACTTGAAACTGATGGCACACAAAATTGTTTTTAAGGATGTCAAAGTTCATGCTTTTCCAAAAGTAGCTCGCCTTCAGGAAAATCATCATTTTTCATATCTCACCATATCCTACCGTTGTATACGCGTTAATTATGATTTTTGCTCTCTATGAACTTTATTGAAAATAAGGTAATCACCTCTAATTTTTTCAAGAGTTTCTGTACTTTAAGAAAGTATTAGCTCTCATCTTGCGCAGTTTCATATTACTTGCATCAGTTTATTAGCATACTTGCTGTAATCATTTTTTGTACATCTAATATTCAGGATTGGTCATTATGGCGATGTTGATATTATAAAAAGAAAGTCTATGTTTCTGATGTTTTACTCCAGTGTGGTAAACATCTTGATGTAAGAAGCCTGGAGTTTATGAGCTCTGAGCGTTAGCTGGCCATCCGTTTCAAAAGTATTTTTCCCAGTGTAGTAATGCATGATTGGTAAAGACCTTAAAATATACTCCATGTAGAGAAAGCAATAAATTCTAATTATTGTAGATCATAAATAAGGACCTTCTGTCTGATCATGATATAGTTCCACTAATGACAGGCGAGCTCTAACTACAGTAAGTGGTTGGGTTCTAAACAGCGTCATCATCCCATTAAGATAGTACTAACCCCTAAAGCAGAGAGAGAAGCATCATTTTGCACTATAAATTCATTCTCAAGTTCAGGCACTCTACACTTGGTCATTATCAAGGCAGTTATAAGGTGTCAAAATCATAATGACACTATTCTATCCAAGTTTATGGAGCATCCTTTTGCAGAAGCCCAAAGAGTAGATCTCTGATATTTATAGTTAGCGAAGAATCTTATGTAGTATCTGACTATTATTTATACCTTGAAGATTGTACTTATTACCTGGTTTACCAAATATGACGATGGTGAAAACTTTATCAGTCTGGGGCATGAGATTTTAGCATCTATCACGAACCTGAAATACTCAAGCTATTCTAAAAAAGTTGCAAATATTGGGGTTTTAATTCACTTTTGGAGCGGTATGGTGGCAGAAGAACTCTTTCAGGTGTTCTAAAAGTCAAAAACCTTTATGATAAAACATTTTGATGATATCTAAGTTATGAGGGCACATAAATAATTACGATTGCATTATATATTCACTCTAGCCATTGAAATGTTGCTGAGGCGTTGCAAAACCGCTGGGGCCTTTAAGTGGGATTCAATTTTACTTAAGAAATGAATATTACGCACCTTTCTTGCCTGGCTTCCACCAGTTTGATTTTCCAATATTGAGTCTAGTTTATAGTATAATAGTTTTGATTCCGCTTAAGATATACAACGCTTGATCAATTCTCAGTAGTAGATAATAGTCCTTCTTCATTATGTGGTTCAGTTATTAATAGTCTACCATCATAATCTTTGTTGCATACTTACCTTAACAATCAGCACCGGTAAGCCCAAGGACTGTTAGACAGCTTCAACATACCATGTTTTAATGGATTTTTATATTTCTTTGAATTATATTTACTTTTCTACACTCAAGCATAATATTAGATGCTAGAAAAATGAGAATGGTCTCCCATATCTAGGTTATGAATGACATATTAAGTGACCCTATGTCCAGGCCATCAGTAGTAAGAATCTCACTGCACCCTTGAATAAGGCTGACACTCAATGCTACTGTTTTTTAGTCAATCTCATTAGTTTTTAAGGGACAATTGTAAAAAAGATGGTCAAAGTCTCACGATGACACTTAATTTTTTTAACCAACCAGAAAAATGAACACTATAAACTCATCAACATGATTCAGTTGTAGGTAGGCTGATATAAGATATCTTTAAACATCAAGAGGCTCCTTCTGCATATTAACTAATATCAATTTATTTCCACATCCCTAGTATTATTCCAAGGGCTATTGTCTCTAAGCTAGCATTCTTATATGACGCAAATACTTTGGTTTATTGTCCTTTTAAATATATACTCCTTCAGGATCTTTATCCACAATCATCTGGTGTCCAGAGATTATCATACACTATGGTTCAAGCTTAGTGGTTGCCCTTATATTTGTAAATCTGTTTGTTAATAATCTAGTTCTCTTCCTTAACAGTTGATATCATATTGAAACCACTCTTTCTCAATAAACAAGGTTTACTTAAAAATTAATGAAAGCTTATTGGGTATGCTGTTCAATGTAAATTAGACTGGTATAGTTTGACCAAGGATTTGAAAGTCTCCTCCAGCATATCAATGATTGCTCCAAAATAATGCATGAACGCCACTCTGTTTGTCATAGTTTGGTTCTGACTGGGAAATGTAATTAATTGCGCTGACACCGCAATATATTCAAATTTGGAGAGGCTGAGAGCTTTACACTTCTTAAAAATGGTACACTATAAGCCAGCTTTGCTGTACATTACACAGTGTTTGACATCCAGATATAATGGTAGCTTGTCCACCAGCTTTGTGGACACTTTATTCATTTCTGCTCTGGTATAAGTGGCCATAGAAATTCTGATCATTGATATAAAGATATCGCAATAGGTACATTGTAATTAAAAATATAGCTGTTGCTTTATATTTACTCTTAAAGATTTGATTGTCTGAGAACATTTGATACCATTTTCAACTGTGTTTACTCTTTGTTGATCATGTCCACAGGTATGGCTACGTTTACCCCTTCAATTGATGTTACATCAGGTGAAGGGCAAGGTTACCCGTTGAATTCTATTTTAATTAACTGATATGCTTAAGGATTCTTATTTTTAGTAATCTTCCGTGCTGTGGCCTCCTTTTATCTTTGCGTGAATCAATACATGTAGTCATTTGTAGCCTGCTTAAAGAGGTTTGTCAGTGGATGCGCTTGGTTTGTCATAGAAGAGTTTTCTAATTTGGTGGGACTTTAGAGTCATACAAGCACTGGTAAGATTTCCTTCCTCTTCTCCACCTTTTCATTTCCTGATTTTTAGTGGTCTGTTGAAAGACTTTAACTTGTTATTTGTAGGAAGTGCACTTCAAGGTGGCTCCTTTGTCTACAGTTATGACAGAACATCTTAAATATTTCGCGTCTTTAATTCTTACTCATGGTCCCTATCCTTGGGTTTGGCTTGGGTAGTAAATATCTAGGGAGGAGGCATGAGGTCAGAAAAATTTGTAGTCATAAATGTTTGTTTTTACTCTGAACTTAGAGTTAAGAGTAGTAGCGGATAATTTTTGTAAGTAATTTACCATTATAAGTAAGGGCAAATATCCTTGTAGAACTGGTGACTTAGCTTTAAACAGCTTACAATATGGCTTTAATGATGAAGCCATAAGGATTTCAGAGTCA
This sequence comes from Massospora cicadina, assembly GCA_022478985.1. Lineage (NCBI taxonomy): Eukaryota > Fungi > Entomophthoromycota > Entomophthoromycetes > Entomophthorales > Entomophthoraceae > Massospora > Massospora cicadina. Next base: position 122,343 of record JAKSZP010002783.1, on the reverse strand, counting down.
TACTCAGAAAGTATTCCAGCCCCTATTAGTACATGTGCTTAGTGGGTAAACCAATTGGTGGTTCAATTAACATCTTTTCCGCTGAAAACATCTTGTCAAAGAGTCAGCCTTGCGTAGGCATTTTATTTGTTTCTGATTATCTAAAATATGGTGCTTTTGACTTTAAGGATATGTCACCAGGATTTCCTTTAAGTTACAGGTAGCTGATTGGCACTTATGGCACCCTACTTGTAGGTTAGTAGCTATGTTTATTTATAGCTTAAGGCTGCGATCATTATGATCTCAAATCTCTTAAAACCATACATATCTTCATTTAAATTAAAGGAATTAAGCTTGTCATTGCAAAAATATTATCCCCTTCACGTATACAGGGTAGCAATGTGCTTATGTACTGCATAGTTTGAAGTAGGAAAAGCATATCAAGAAGATTGGGGATGAAATTATTTCAGCTGCGGTCATCTATGCTGTAGTTGCCTCATCTACCATCATCACGGCGACTACTGGGGACACCTCTAGGTGAGACAACTCTTCACCTCCAGAGCCTTCAATATATACCAGCTATCTCCATCAACTTCTCAATACAAAGAAAGCTCCCTGGCAAGTTCTTCAGTCTTGTTTTTACTGAAGTGACATTGACCTTCTTTAAAGTCTTTTTAAGTTCATATATTTTCTCTATGAAGGTATCAGTGGTATAATTTCTTAAATCCAAATCCAACTTGTGTAATGCAGTCATTTGACCATGTCAATCTAGGATGCAATCTGGTTAAATTGTTGACGCCTTACAATCAAGTTAGCCTGTTGCATCTTTAACTTGTTGCAGAGGGGCCTATACTTGCAGCATAGATTATTACTGGATCAGTATAGTTTATTTAAGTTGGTCTTAATCTTAGTAAACTAGCTGCTTTTTTTGAGAATGGAGAGCCAAAAGTTCGTACTAAATTACATTCTAGCCCACTTTTATTTAGTCTAGGCGATCAAAAAGTCATTTCCATTTAAAAGTCTCTTAGGAAGAGGTGATTGTGATCTCTGCTTGTTGAAAGCTACTCATTATGGGAATTTGGCTAATCTCAGCCGCTGTTTGTTCTGCGTGGTCAACCGCGCAGCTTTCTACAGTCATAACATGATCCCTGATGTGTGCCACCACGGTTTCAGATCGTGCTATCTAGTTGATCATCTCTTAAATGTCGCGCTCAGTGTTTTTCCCCATTGCATTTAAGTCTTAACCTATTCAAGGGTTTCTCCTCTATGAGTTATGAGTTCCCCACAACATATAGAAAATCTCAATTAAGTTGGGATATAATCTGGGTAATGCAATTATGTGTCTCTATAATTAATCTTTGAGATTAAATTGATAATCCTATGAACTCTGTGAAGGCGTATTTGAGGCTTTTTAATGATAGAATGGATGTTGTTCTGTTGTGCTTGAGCAAATCGCATTATGTCACTGGTCTATATGTTATTGCGGGCCAGCACATGCAGAATAGGGCGGATGGGTGATTGGACGTAAGAGAATACTGTAATCTAGCATATATTTTTCTGAGTTGAGTCATCTGTTGAAATCAGTATTGATTGATTATGGGTAAGTCAGGTATATTTTAATAGCGTTATTCTTATTCCTTTAGAAATATATGCATAAAGCTTTCCTTTTAAACACTAGCATACAGTCAGTTTCCCCTGAGGAGCCATTTTTATATAAAGGAGTTGCTTGATGGTAACATTGGTCATATTTTCTTTTTGTTAATAATTTTAATTCTGGGAAGATGTAAGTAATATTCTACAATGCATCACCCTGCTTCTAAGGTATTTTTAATTAAGAGGGGTGGCTCATAATCTAAGGTCTTTATGGGCTAGCTAGTGTACTTTGTCTGGTAAAAACAAGGTTTTACAAAGGTAGTGTGATGAATCGCTGTAGAGAAAGAAGGATTTGTCGTAGCTCTGATAGTTAGAAAGGTTCAGTTGGTTGAATCAGTGAACCCTGTAATATGCACCAATATTAATTTTCTCTAAAGGGTGGTTTTATGTGGACTGCGTTATATGACAGATGATTGCACAGGGTCATATAACCACTAATACAATAGTAGAGGTATAATACAATTAGCATCCCTTGATACATTGGAGAAAGAGATAAAAGACATCTTTGAAAAACATCTTTATAAGTGGTAGAGTCACACCCCCATCCAGTCTCAGAAAACTCTTGCAAACCTATTCTATAATTTGCAAAATCACACTAACATTTGGTCTCAGCAATCACAAGATTTAATTTTTCGTCTCCTCTTTTAATTCTATTTCCTTTTAGCATCATCTTTAATGGTTTTTATACCATTTACTAGGCCGCCTGAAAAGATCTCCCTAGTATCTTGTGAAGCATAATAGAACTTTGGCTGTATGCATGGATCTTAGATCCTTAACTTGGCCATTCTTTCTCTATATTTGATAGGCATTATACAATTATAGATTTTTCAATTAATAGTATGTATGTCATCTTACTCACAAAATATAGTATGAGTGGTAATTGACTGAATGATTACTAATATCAATAACAGCTTCATTGTTATAGTAAGCCAAAGAGTTGACTCTTTAGTTTTCTGGAGATGCCCTGATTGTATATTTTTGCTTCCTTCAGGATCTTTCTAGTGATGAAATAGTTCCTGAAGGGCTTTGGAAGAGAACCTTTGCGTCAGAAGAGTCCATATTTTGACAACTATCCTGGTTCATGACCACTAATGCTATTGTTATGAAAAATACAATTGACAGAGTATATTCTAATTTTGAGATATAGTGAAAAATTAAAAACTAATTTTTAAAAGGTTATAATTCCTCTATAATTAAAAGGATATTTGAAACATTGTGGAGTAGATAGAAACTGTGGCCACTGAAGCAATTGGTATGACCAACCTCTGTTATATAATATTAAAATATCTTAACTTGTAATTTAGTAAAAATTTAGATAGATGGTTTGATCAGTTTTAGTAATCATCTCATCCACAATCTCTGCCTTATAAGTTGTTGCCAAACTTTTATTGACTTATTAAATATCAAAACCTTAACCTTGCTGGCACAACACTCATTCCTTTAATTTACTGATCTCCAAAGCCATAACCTCAGTTGTCATATCGCCTATTATTATATTATAATCTTAATGATCTCCTTTGCCCCATGCTGGGGTAAAATAATTTGTAATAGGCTCTCTATTTTTATTATGGCCATCTACAGGTATCTTGATTGCAATTGTCATATTACTCCTATCATGAAATGCACCAAGCTCTTGTAATTCACGTTATTGTCCTAATTTGGATACTACACCTTTAGTTTACCAATTTTAAGTGCTTCAAAATAACCATGAAAGGCACCAATGAGAATTCTAGTAAAAAGAGCTATAAATGAGCGAGTTTTCCATCTGTAGGGGATCTTTTTTCTTAGGTATCTGAACCTATCCTACTATAAAAATTACTTTACCAAGCCCAGTCATAGACAGTATATAATACTACGGTTTGTTTATTTGTTTTAATAAATAGAATATTGCTGATAACAACGTTTATCTTTAATACCATGTTTACCTGAGTTACTGTCCTCAAGTGGAACCTAGTATTTTTGCTTGCTGATATCTGTTTACCTAAAATATGACGCTTCTGTGCCAAATTTGATCTTTTGGTGTTCACTTCAGGGGCTCATTCCATATCCTCTGTATACCAAGTCAATTTAGTAGGGGACCACCTTGAAATCCTATAAGCTGCCCTACAGCTGAAGTTTTATGTCCCTTTAAGTCTAAAGTAGCCACCCTAAGGCTCAACATAACCTTATGACATTGATTTCATATATAAGAAAAGTTGGATGCACTCACTGATAAACTTTCTGAAACTACAATTGGCTAGAATTTTCAATTAAAGAGTTAGTACAAGATATTTGAGCTCATTAATGTCGCCTTGACAGCCTTAATAATAATATAGTAGAAGCTGTTCATTCCAATAATAATTTTTATCAGGAGATTGATACCTTGCGTTTGAAACTTTGAGCTTCAGTGACAAAGATATGCCACTAATGAATGAAATATCAACTTAGAAGTAGATTTTTTCTTGATAACTAAATGCTTGTTAATTATGATACTATATTGCATGCGGCGCATTTTTTTAATTTTTTATAACAATTTATAAAACCAGATCTAAAATGATGTTTATAATTGTCAGCATGGTTTACTAGTGAGCGAACCTCTGATATATTCATTAATGAGCCAAACTGACTTCTATAGAACTTGATATTGAGGGTGAGGAGGCAAATGTTACTCATAACTTGACTATGGTTTTTACCTATTGTTTGGGTGTTGGAACTTCTGCCCATCCAAAAACTCTGGCGACTCCTCCTCCTGATCCTTGAGCCTCATCTATAGTGAGACTCCAGTACAACCTGTACACAATAACGCTGCTACTCCTATTCATGCCCATTAACCTCTTCCAACTGGGACACTCTGGTGCTCAAAGCTGCTCTACTCCCACGCCTTGTCTTTGTAAAGTGGTAAGCTATATGAGAACAATGCAGGCCCTTTAGCCCTGTAGACATGACTTTAAATTTCAGTTAATCATAAAATTAACTAATTTTAAAAGATTAGAAATTGCACAATTTTATTGATCTCTTTGATATTAGTATGGTCAAGTGGCCAAAAAGCTAATGTGGCAATGTTAATGAATTATCTGGACTTCAAAATCAGGAGTCAATTATGTCAAAACTAAAGAAGGTTGGTGTGTCCTACATCAACGCCAATGATCTTCATATCAGAGAGTTTGGCGGTGCAGGTTTGATGACCACTCAGTAGACATAATTCATTAATATCTTCTAAGAAAAAGACGAATCTGTAAAAGCCTTTGTGGAGTGCTTCTATTTGGAGTCACAGACATTATCTGAGCTAAAATTATTAATGCTTTTTATGATCATATTACATTATGCCATGCCTGCAAGCTTAACAAGGAATTTAATGTTTATGACACCTGTTCTAAATGAGAAACATGATATTACTCATATGGTGAATTACCTCCATTGATGCGCCATTACTTTTGAGGCTCCCAAAAAAAAGATATTGTGAGCCTTATGACCCCCATACTAGGGCCATTTTCTTAGAAAAAACACTCTCCGTACAGGCCTCATTTGGATAGGCCTGGTATTAGTCATATCACCTGTCATCTGTTCAAAAAATTGGGGCATTAGGATATTGTTGCCCTGATTTTTAAACTAAACTGAAGGTTCATTCTATGAATCATACAGATAAGGAACCCTTGGAAAAACAGGGTGGAGTGGAAATTTTTTTACAACTGCCTCCTCTAAAAAACTCAAGTAAGAAGAAATCCCCAACCCTACCTTCTGTTTCGATGAAGAATGATGAAGAAGCTCTGCCTTAAGAGTTCATTGAGTTATAGCAGATGACATGATAGCGGATACCACTCACTTACAGAAAGTATGCAAAGCAGAGTTAATGCTTAAAATAGTAAAAGCCTTATGTTTAACAGTTAAAAAAGCAAGAACTTATATTGCCATCTACAAATATCCACAAATTGGACAAGGTTCAAGTGGCTATACCCACTGAGATTATTGAGAAATTCATCCCTCAACTAGGCAAAGAGACTCAGATTATATGTCAAGTGAAAACGTTGGATGTCAAACAATAAATTCTTCTGATGCTTGTTTTTATGAGAGTATCTACAATGATATTTTATAAGATAATCTTAAACTCAGAGCTATTGTAGACTGTGAGGCATCAAATTAATATGTGTCCACCAAGCTTGTGAAGAATTAGGGCATTGTCACATACATTGATCATCAGAAAGTCTATGGTACCTTATGCTTCAGACCACAAACTCAAAAAATTTTATAGTCCTTTGCCACTGCATTTTAGCTTTAGTTAGATCCTCTCCTGCCATCGTTTTCTCAAATCAACATTACAACTATTTCATTTGGGCCTCATTTATAATAGCTTATCGATTAAAAGGCAATTATAAGGAGTACATGTTTGAAATACTTTACAAGGACTTTACTACTTTACAATTTGAAGGGTGAGATAAAAGTTCCTTAAAATCAAATTTATTAACTTAGCGTTCAAAGATGGCATATAGCCATTTGTTTGTCAGTAGCTTCATGGTTGTACCCAACAGTTACCCTATCAAATTGAAGAATCTTCTGGTGATCTTCTATGCGCTAATTGTATTCTAACCATTACATTGGGCCATCAACAAATAATAATGGGGACAGAAACTAATCTGAAAATTCCTCAGGGATTTTTGGAGAGGTATTCGCTTTATCTTCTAATCTACTTTGGAACTAATTTCAGCACTAGAGTTTTTCTTTTTGACATGAAGAAACTCAGATGCTGTTAGCTAACGTGTATCCTTACTATATCCAAAGTAAATGTCATCACAAAGGTGCTTTAATTTATATTTTTTGCCAGTTGAGGATTTATCCAATATCCATGTCTTTAAAGATTTAGATGAACTTGGCCTTATTGGACATGAGTGCCAAACTGTATGTTCTCTAGTGCCTCAGAAAAGATCTCTGTATCAACTGAGAATAAAAAGTATAATGCGCTGGAGTTTCAAAAAGCATTTATTATTTTTAAAAAGTTGAATGTAAGTTGGCTGTGCACATGATGTTCTACACCATACTGATACTAGTAATTATCCGCTGATTTTCCTCTGCAGATTAGACATCCAAAGGTGGTTGATGAAGTCATTAATGTAAAAATTACTCAGCTAGAGCAACACAGGATGTAGTACCATCCAAGTATCCCTAGACCTTCCTAATGTTAAATATTAAGAAAAAGAAAAATCATATATCATGGTAACAGACCACCAAAAAGCTTAAAATATTTTAAAAAGGATTTAATCCATTACCATGGATCAGCAATGTGTTAGACCTATTCTGGGCAGTGCGCAATATCTCTTGTCCATGGATTTATATTTCTTGCTATTGGAAGATAGAGCTTCCTGGTGAGGGTTAAGAAAAATGCGCCATGAGGTCAGACTTGGACCTCTACCAACCTATTAGTTTGCTTCAGGGATATTGCAATGCCCCGCGACCTTTCAGTGGGCTATAGATAGTATACTTGGCATTTTAAAAAGTCTCCTATGTTCTAGTTTGTTTATGATATTTAAAGTTTTTTCCAGAACGTTACTAAACAACTGCATCACTTGAAAAATCTTAGCTCTACCTCACCAATGCTGGTCTTGTGATCATGACACATAGTTGTAACTATCTGTGAGCAGCTGGAATATATGGGGTTCATCATTGATAATCATGGCTCGTGGCCCAGACAGTAAAGGTAAATTCTACTATATAGTATGGAATGCTAAGTAGCAAACAAAAAATTAAAGTGTTTCTGGGAATGATCAGCTATTACCGCCCAGTTTGTAGAAAACTTTATCAAGATAGGTGAACTGCAATTTAACCTCCTCAAGAATGGGGTAAACTTTTACTGGACAACGAACTGTCAGCTGGCCTTTGATAAGTCAGGCTTTACCTCACTAAGCGCCGCTACTGATGTACCCAAATTTTGACAAATTTAACTATGCAAATGGGCGTTTCTCTACCTGCTGTAGTGGCAATGTTATCTCAATTTTCTTCTGAAGGAATTGAGAATTCTTATTGCAGCCAAACCTTGGAAGTTCATTAACGGAATTATATGGTAACTAAGGAGTGACTGGCGGTCAGCTGCGCATCTAAACATTCTGTTTACATCCTTTAAGTGCTTTTCACTGCAGTAAATGATCTTGCCTCACTTATGTGTTTACATAATTAAAGACCAAAAAGAGAAGAGGGATAGATTAGCTTCAAAATTACAAGATTTGATTTATTTTGAATTTATTGTGGGGAAGGCCAACCAGGGGACGGACACTTCTGAAAAGACATGAAGAAAATGTAACATAGAACAGGGGAGGCACCCCAGATAAGCAATGCTATCTCTTGTTGCCAGCGTGAACGCCACTACAGGGAGGAGAGGGAACGTGTAAAGGGGCCAAAACCACAATTGAGCACGTGTGTAGGAAGGGGTCTAAGTTGATGAACCAAACCAGGAACCATGAGGAGACCAACTGATGGCGACGCGTTGGGAGGTACCCAAACATTCACGCTTGAAAGTGGTCTACTAAGTGTGACCAGAACTGGTGGACGGCTTCTGGGAGGGTGGGAGTGGAGCCTGCAATGGCATCCAAGGCAATCGTGTGGATGGTCCACATGGTGATTACAACCACCAGAGCTTGGAGGGAGGGTGGGAGAGGGGAGACCATAGATAAAGCAAACATATCCCTAGATAAACTGAAGGGATGTGTCTGATCCTGGCCAAGCAGACGTTGCACCTCGCACCATATCGCTTTGGAGGTAGGGCACTTCTACAGGCGGTGAAACAGCGTTCCATACTGGCCACACACGACTCAGGATGAGTGTAAAGCGTTAGAGCGCTCAGCAGTATGGTACACCCGCCTCTGACATCGCCACACATGGGAACGGACGTGCAGCAGCAGCAGAGGGAGGTGGGTGTATTTCCAGATTGTCTTCTGGGTTTCAAGGGAATAAGGAATGTCCATCTTCTCCAGGTAGTCCACCCTGGATAGAACATGGGACCGTGTGGGTATTATTCCATCCAGAATGGGTAGCCCCTGTACCTCCCGTGTGAACTGAGGAGAGGGGCGCCCTCTATGGGCTGTGTGCCCACAAATATGGATTCTCCACTCAGCGCTCCTCATGGAGAGAAGGATTCATTTGAAGTGGGGTTCATTACCATGAGACCAGCGGCTGATGGGTGGGAAGCCAGATATTTCAAGTAGTGAGGGTGTGACAGATTGGCAAGGCCCAGGGTGCGGAGAAGTTGGAGCAGGCCGCGCGGGACCAGTGTTGGGAGGGGATCATAGGGATGGTGATGGCCGCGATCCAGGTGCCCAGTATCTTTGCAGCATGGGCCTCAAAGTCGAGCAGGCCCATTCCACTACTATGGCGAGGGCCAAACATGACCTCAAGGCGCACTGGCGGTGGGCGGCCTGACCAGAGCCACCCTTGTAGAAGGGCATACAGAGATTTTAAAAAACCTGGTGAGAAGGCGATGGCGTGGGCTCCAAACCAAACTTTGGAGAGGATCATAGAGTTGGCTAGAACACCCTTCTATTAAGGGAAGTAGGGTGGGCTCTGAGGGAGGTATGCGCTTCATCACGTTATCCAGAATATGGTTTTCCACCATTGAAGAGTCATACCCGCCTGCCTCCAACCACACCCCCAAGTGGCGGACGGGCCCAACAGTGGGGCGCTGCACAAAGGGGAGCACAAGTGGGGCGGTGTGGGGTGGGCAGAGTAAGCAGGCACATGTGCAAGCAGATGGGCTGGGCTGGAAACAGGCCGCTGAGGCCCAGCGGGTTCGATACTGAACAAGGATGATGATTTCGGCTTTGGAGGCGTTCAGTGCCACGTTGCTTACCCGGGAATATTCCTGGATGAGAGCTTCAAGCGCGCGTGCATCATGACTATTAGACACCCCAACCACACAATCATTAGTGAATACCATTATCTTGACTGGGACTTGGCCTTGCACATGGACCCCAATGAGAAGGGCATTCGTGTTCCAAAGTAGTGGGTCAAGGATGAAGTTATATAAGAGAGAGCTAAGGGGATCCCCTTGACATAGGCCCCTTTGAGGGCGGATTACTTCCTTGAGGAAGCCAGGGCCACGCACTGCCATTATCGCAGATTCCGTCATCAGCATCACCCAGCTGATGAAGTGGGGGGGGTAGGCGGAATTGGTGTAGGCAGTCCCTAAGGTAATCCCAGTTTACTCTATCATAGAACTTCTTTTGGTCTAAAAATACAAGTGCCCCAGAGGCCTTGGACTGACATGCATTAGCCACAGAGTTTACGTTGTCCCAAATCGACCTTCTTGGTATGAAACTGAATTGTTCTGGGAGATGGTGGCAGATGCTACAATCTCTAGACGGTTATCCATATTTTAGTTAAAATTTTAGTATCCGTGTTAGTTAGAGAAATGGGGCGCCAGTTAGCTAGGTCTAGCTTATCCCCTTTCTTAAATAGCGTAATGGTGTAGGACTCTTGCTCTCCTAGTGGGAGGCGCGTTTCCAGAAGGCTCTGGTTAAGGGAGGCAAGCAACAATAGGGATAGTTATTTGAAGTACTTCTTATAGAATTCATATGGAATGCCATTGGGGCTGGGGCATTTCTGATTTGGTGCACCGCTGATGGCATACCAGAGTTCATCTGGAGTAATCAAAAGAATTAACTTCAGGTATCAGGGATTGGTGCAGATGTGAGCGCTATTGAGAAATTTTGCCATTTCAGCTGGCAGAATTGGTTTGGATTGGTATAATTTGGAGTAGTAATTATGTATCTCAATAGCTACTTCAGCCATCTTATCCGTGACGGAATTTTCTGGCTTTCACATCTGTATGCAGGCCAAGATCTGGTGCAGTGCGAAGAATTTTTGAAAAAAATAATTGGAGCACGTGTCACCTGCTGGAATGTGTATGGCCCAGTATTGAACACAAACCTGATGTTTATGTTGCCTCTCAAGCGCGTTGAGGTGGGTGGCTGCTTCTGCCCACTTATGGCCCCAAGCAGGGCTGTAGCCTATGGCTGGGATGTTGGACTCCAGGTGGGCTTGCTCCGCCAGAGCGCGTGAGATGATGGCTGAGGTAGAGCGTGAGCAGCGGGAGGAGAGGTGGTAAGCTTGGTGGATCATGTCCTCTTTGAAGGCTGACCAGGTGGAAATTATGTCAGCGCAAAATGGTGTGATAAACTCCTATGCCAAAGTCGCGGATTCCACCCATGTGGAAAACCTTGGCGACGTGAGTTTGGGTGGGTGAAATTTACACCAGTGCGGAGTCTGAGCCGCTGGGTTGGGTAGGTGGAAGGTGATAAAGATCAGCCTGTTATAGGAGAGATCATATTTCAACGTGCAGAAGTGGGAAATATGGGTACAAAATTTCATCAGCGCGAGGATAAGGTCGATGCAGGACATGGACCTTAACTGGCCATTGTGGATGTGTAGGCATGACATGTTCTTGAATAGCGGAGCATGGCATGGCAGTGCGTCATTCAACCCTAGGGTGGCCTTTATGACACAAAGTTCTATGTGACCCTGGGGTGGGGAGGGTGAGGGAGGCCAGCGGTCAGAGGATTGGTCCAACCAACAGTTCATATCGCTGACTACAAAAGGGTCAGGGGGTAGCAGAAGGGATTTGACCAATGAGAAAAATTCCTGACACTCTCATGCACAGGTTGGGGTATAGATGTTGACGATAGTGTGCACCACGTCAGCCCACAAAAATTTGACCATGAGGACTCAGCCCATTAAGGAAGAATCAGATGATAAAGATTAGAAAAAATTGTTTTTTTGAACAAGTACCCCACAGTTCTCAGACCAGATGGACAGGGATGGGAGGAGCATGGTTTTCCAAGCATTCTCAGAACCGCGTGGACAGTGGGACTCCTGGATGGCCAGGATGTCCATGGGTAAGTTATTTTGTAAAAAACTCAGTTTCCTAGCCCGGTTGGCAAGGCCTTGAGTCCAGCGATGTTCAACGTCCCTAAAGTAAAGCTCCCCCATCGCACCTTAGGTGCAAGGGGAAGGGCACCCAGGCCCTTCAGCCTCCTCTTGATCCTCATGGCACTTCTCGGCGCCTCAGGTGTGTGCAGCAACATAGTTGTAAGAGTGGGTGAGTTTGGCAGTTGGGTTCACATTGGCTTTAGCCTTCACTTTTGATTTCCCCGCTGCAGAGCAATTTTTTTGCAGTGCGCTCTAGTGCGGTGCACCTTTGGTTGAATTAAAAAAAAATTTCAGGAAGACTGGAGATTGAATTAGTCCCAATTGAGGCTTGGGAGCAAAGGTCAGGTGAGATTAAGTCTCCCATTGGATCCTCATATTGGGTGGCCCAATCAGCTTGGAAAGCCCTATCTGATTGGTTGAGAGATTCCCAAGCTTCTTCTGCCGCAAAGGTCTCAATGTCCTCCTGGCGTTGGGAGTGTGGGATAGCGGAGGCGACCTTGGCTGCTCCTTGGCTGTGGCCTTGCGGGCCTTCTTGGCCTTCATCCCCTCTTGAGGGGATATTGGCTTTACTAGTAAGTAGCATTCTTGTGCTCCCCACAGGAAGGTCTCTTTAGTATTGGCGTTTGGTTCATAGTGGGCCTTCCCATTGTTCATGGCCGCTGAGGGGTGTTCTTGGAATATGATGCCCTCCTTTGTGGGGCAAGCATGTGCCTTATGGCTGAACTCATCACAGTGGGTGCAGATGGGGGCGCTTTCCACGGTGACCCATAAAGGGTGGGTGGTATGCCCCTCAATATTTATATAAGTGGAGTGCGGGATCTGGGTTAGATCCTTTGCTATCTCCTTGATTGGGGCCAGAACTGCGATGGCTTTGCTGGTGCACAGGTGTGGCATCAGCATAAAGCATTGCATCTCAAGGGATTGAATTTTGCCATATACAGCGAGCCCGTCCTTCAGGTGCTGTTCTAGTATGGTGCATTTGACCATAGTAGGCAGAAAGTCAAAGGTGAGAAATTTTTGGTTGGATTTTGCCCATCTGGTGCGCTTAGTTTTGATGACCCACTTCCCTTTGGGGAAGTCAATTACAACGCGCACTGCAGCAGCTTCATCTTCTGCCTCCTTACTTATAAAACCAAGATTCAGCCAACCGCGTGACATGGAGTGGGGTGCTACATACACCACATTCAGGAAATGAATGTATACATCCTCACAAAACTTTTCCCACAGTGCCACTTGTTGAATATCCAGGAACACCCAAACTCCATATTCCACTGACAAAAGTGGTTGAGAGTGTGGCGTATTGATGTACTGGTTGCATCACGCCTGCCAAGCTAGAATTTCTAGGGAAATGGTAACCGCCAGTTTTTTGTTTTTGTCTAATTGCCAGATTCTCCAGGGTGTTTGCAAAAGTTGGAAGTCGTGGGGACACCCCCTTTGCCTTTTACCTTACTTGCCCAACTGCTCCCTAAAATGGGCGCAAACTAATCTCCTCTTTGAGATTATCAAACTAAAGTCAGTCTTAAATTGAATTTGTTGCAAAAGTGATTGCAATGAGAAAGAAAAAACTTTACAAAAAATGATTTAAAAAATTTAACTCTGCTTCAGCGTGAAGCAATAAAATACTAAAAGATTACATTGCATTCACAATATGGCCTTAATGGCCAATTCAGGAAATAATTCTTTAAATAATATGCTTACCTAACAATATGACACCAACCCAGCATGTGTTCAGAGCTCTAGAGGATTAAGGAAAAACACTGTCATCAAAAATGGGATTCTGTAAACAATTTGCAACCATCAGCAATATTGGATACCACGATCAATGTAGTGGGTTGATATTATTGTCAGGTCCCACAAGGCGATGGGGCATGGGGGTTTTAAGAAAATGCTTGAGCTTTTGAAACAGCACAATTACTCAGAAATAATGCATCTGAATTAATGAGAAGCTCTGATGATGTAAGGATTGCCAAGCTGACGCCTCAAAACGTAATGCCACTTTTATCAGCTAAGTATCCTAGTTTTGCATGGAACACAATTTCTATTGAAATAATAGGCCCTCTGGCCAACAGTTCAGGGTTTTAAAATATATTGTGGGCATCAATTAACTCATCAAGTGGGTGGTTGCTAAGTGGCCAGGGACTTAGGGGCCACAACTACAGCCAAGTAAATCTTATAAGTCATTATTTATCAGAATAGATGACATTGTTTTTTACTATTTACACAGGACCAACTTTGCATCCCAGAATATTTCCAAGCTCATCGACTTGATAGGTATACCAGGAATAATATTTACTTACTATCACCCTGAGACCAATGGCACAGAAAACGAGTTCTTGATACCCTCATTGTAGTTTTACATAATATAAATATGTCTGAGGCGTCCAGTTAAGCCCTTTTCTTGTCTTCAGCCACCTTTTTCTATAATATCTTTTATCATTAGGCTACATGCAATTCCCATTCGCCTTACTTTATGAGAAGCATCTGGTGCTTACCCCAATCTTATATTTTTGGTTCATCAATAGAATATCAGTCACAGGAAATAGAAATTATGAAAGACTTTAAAACATATACAAAGCACTGCATATTATAAGTCTCTGACTCATAAAGTAAGGACTAAGTAACCTGATAAAAAACCAAGCTTTTTCCCTCTACACTGTAAAGGTCTGGTCTGTATTATGACAACCATAGGATCAGATAAACTAGAAACTGGAGCACATATTGAAGGGCTTTTGAGATCATTGTGAAGACATCTACGGATGCCTAAACTATGAAGGTTCCCATTAAGAGGCACCTTATTAGATTGGTGCGCTCTAAATTCCTGAAGACATATTTACAGCGTTCTGTACCAACAGCATTATGTTTTCATGATTTAGTTAATCCTCACTCATCTTTGTTCTCTAAAGGTTTGTTCAAGTGGGGGAGATGAAATAATAAGTTATAATAACAATCTTTAGTATATTACTTACTACTTCATTTTGTAAATTAGCTAATATAAGTTAAAGGGTTTGTCAGTTCTTAGTGATTGTCTCACCATGGGACCCTGTCTTTATACTTAGTTACCAAATGTTGTGTTGACTAACTATTAATTAAATCAAATCCTGCTGGCGCAAAATTTTGTTCCCTTAATTTATGATCACTGAAGCCAAATTCTTTGTTGTTATATCGCCTAAATTCTACTTCTATCTTATTAATCTCTCTTGCCCCGCGCTGCATAAAATAATTATTAATAGGTCATTATTTGTACCATGTAGTACTAAAAAAATAGGTCATTATTTGTATTATGTCCATACTCTGTTATCTCATTACATTAGTAAAATGGTCTTATTATGGAAAATGCCCTAAGCCCTATTCAGTCGCCTGTCTGGACAAAGTTGGATATTGCGCCTCTAGTCTACCACCTTTATGTGCTGCTTAGTAACCATGAAACACCAATGAGAAATCTATTAGAGATAGCATAACTTACCGGGGCTGTTATCTGTAGGGGAATATATTTTTTATATTCAATTAGCCTACTAATAGGATTACTTTAACGATACCAAAAGCCACTGGCACCATTCAATGCTATGGTGTGCTTCTTTGTCTAATTATATAAAGTTTATTGCTGATAATAAGGTTTTCTATGATATCATTTTTACCCAGGGCTTTCTTCAAATGATACTTGGTTTTTATGTGCTGAAACCTATCCATTTAAAATATGACACCCCTTGTGGCAACTTTTATATCCTTCTTGATTAGGATCCTCATTTCTCACCCAGTATGAGAACTGAACAGTGAGCATCATCCTCTGTTAACGTCAGTACCTGCCAGGACCTCATTATTTTGATTCTTCAGGATTGCAACCCTGGTTTTTGTGATATAATTTCATCCAGGTCATCAATAAATAGCCCAGTGAAAAAACTTTTTTGTGACAAATCCTAATTTCCCTCTATTAGTTCTTATACAATGGGGACATTGATTCAATAAAGTGATAAATCATTTATGCTGTCAAGGCCTTAATCCAGAGGAGAGCGTCCAACTGATCATTACATCGATCTCTAATAAGTTAAAATCAGACCTTTAAGTTTTTTAGTTCCCCCTCATGATACTGATGTAGATGGACATAGTCCTAAATGAAACTTGCATATATATGATTAACCACAAGTTCCCTGAATGACAACAGCTATAATTTTACTTAAAACCTGAATTGTATAGGATGCGATATGATAATGACTGGAAGTGTCAAGGTTTATGGGAAGTCCTCCAGGGTGATAATGATAATTTAGGATGAGATCCCCAAATTGAAGGTGGTAAGGGCCGGTCTTTGAGTATTGAATTGTGTAGTCTCCTTTGTAGTGGTCATAACAATCCCTTGGGTGGAAAGCAATCTTTTGATAATTTTATTGACTAGTTCTTTCAAGGTTAACTTTGTAACTTCTTACTAGAAGAATTTATCAGTGGATGACAAGCTCGCCAATTGTGGTTCTCAGTTATAAAGGGCCTGTATGGTGACATCTTGATTACTCTTGTTATTTTATCCAATAGACTAGCAAGGCATATTACATATATGGATTCCATCGCATGGAATTGGTGGCAGCTATCTTATGCAGAATATATGCAAGAGTAGCTTTTGCTCATTTTAATGCTTATTATTGGAAAGATCATAGGGGTAGGGAAGAATTTGATGATACCGACTAGTGACTTTATCTATTGAACAGCTTGAGATGTAAAATATAACCCATTGTTAGAAATTAAGACCCTCATGAATCCATGTTGTGTGAAAATACAGAAGAAAGGATAAGGCCTTAGCCTTTGCAGTCGTGGCTGAAATAGAAATACCCTTGCCCCGCTTAGTTAGATGGTTAATGGTAAGTAGGATGGGTCAATGCCATAAAGGCCCTTAGCTAAAGGCCCAATTACATTAATAGTGACCATGATAAATGTCAATCGAAATAGCCATGACTTGATGATGACAGTGAGAGCTGGACAATCCTGAGCCCTGTAGGTTAAGAAGGCTTCTAACACCTTTCATATGTTTTCAAGCATCTAGTCCCAATAGCATCTTCTTTAACCATTCAAATGTCTTCTTGTCAGCAACATGTCTACATTAGAGTCACTTTTTCGAATAACTTTGGTGAAAAATTGTCCTAATTTAAGGTATCCTTTTTCGTCATTATATTTATAGAGCATCTCAACGTTAATCTTAATGTCCTTTGTCATGCATTGAAACTCTTTTCTGATCTCGAGCATATTCAACTCCCACCTTCCCAGCCAACTAAACAGGTCATTTAGTCAACTTACCTCTGGTACTAACATGGCTAAGGTCAACATTGTCAATTAATTTATCCTCATTTTAGTGGTTAATTCCACAAAAAAAACTAGAGAAAATATGAAACTTTTTAGCCATAGCACCCAAATGGCCAATATTTCATATGTATTCTTCATAGCTTGAGCCATCTGAGAGAGGCATTAATGGTATTAACTGTGAAGAAAGTTTCATATAGATAAGACTTAAGATACCTAATTACAAGGGCATGGATAAGCATTAATGATTAGTAATGCTGTAGCTATAATCAGCTTTATAGACGGTTTTAATGAAGTAGGACACAAGTTAATTTACTTGATGAACGTATAACTGGGCTATTATGCCCCCACAGCCACATCACTGGCGTTAGTAAGTAGCAGGATAGGGCGAATTAAACCATGGGAGTTTAAGGATGGGTTGGGTAATTAAGAGGTCCTGAGGGGTTTATTCCAGATAATTCTCAGGATTCCATTTGAAAAATGTTCTCTGGGGAAGATAGACCAAACATTTGGAGGCAGGAAGCTTTAGGATTAGTATGTATATAGTAACTCACCATCCCAAGTGACATCTGAACCTCTCTAAGGCTTTGGGGTCATACTTTCAATTGTAGTAACCTTGTCTGTTAGAATTGTTTTTTGCTTTGTGACTTTATGCCTGAGGACTCCCATCTCAGAATAAAAAACAATCATTTAATTGATCTGATCTTTTAATCTGCCTTAAATGGTTAGATTTTGACTGAGATGCTATAGATGTCCATTATAGGTCCTAAAACCCATGATGTTGTCAAGGTAAACTAATATGCAAAATAATTCCAAGTCACCCAGAAGTCTGTCCAAAGTTTGTTAGAAGGTGGCTTTGGCATTTCATAGCCTTTAAGGCATGAAGATCGGATTTAATTGTATTTTTAATGGTATTTATTGCGCATTTGGATTAATCTTCTAGGATAGCTTAATATACCAATACATGCTGGCAAGATCTATTGGCAAAAACACTTAGCTACGACTAGAAGGTGTAGCATGTCATTGAACCAAGTCTGTAAAAAAATGTTCTTATTGATTATTAGATTAAGCACATGCTAATCCATGACATATCTGTGACTACCATCTTTCTTGAAAATAAGTAGAAGGGTGATGTACATGGGCTTCAGGATGATAAAAGAAGATTAAACTCTAGCTACTTCCTGATCTCTGTAGCAACTTGTTCTTCATATACTTCCATTTTCTAATAAAGGGTGCTCCTGATTAGGAGAAGAATTTAATGTTTCCACATTGTATAAGGCCCCTTTGATTTTTATCAAAGTCATACGTAAATGGGGTATAATCTAGTGTATTCCTCTAAAAAATCGTCGGCCTATTTTCTTTTTTCAAGAGTCAAATCTTCCCTAAGCAAAGTTGCACCTAAGCCAAAGTGGGAGGTTTTTTAGACCAAAGTTGCGCAGATTCCAAATCTATTGGATATTATCAATCTTATTGACAAGAAGTAGTCATACATATATTATTTAGGTTTTAGGTCCCACCATATGAATTTCACTTGTCAGAAGTACAGTAGCCCAGAGATAGGAATGGCGTTCGCAGGATTAAGAACTTAAAGACAATTAGATCTCCTTCAATGGTGGCTTATTGACTTCTCATGTCTCTAATAGGCTTCTGGGGATGTTCACATGCAACCAGGTGCTGATTATGACCTGGAACTTTTGAGAATTTCTTTTTATTACATAGTATATAGGCGATCCATCTACTCCATTAATCACATAGGTACAACTTGAAGTGTGAGCCCCAGATATGTTATTTAATTAGATTGATCTTGTCATACATCTCAAGTAAACAATTGAGAAGTTTTACGTGTTCATTACAGTATTTAGCCTCTAACACTAGGGGGACATATGTCATAAGTATACAAAAAATAATTTGGCGTAATGGATGATAGTTTCATACTTATGGAGAATCAGGTTATCCAACAGTAATTCGTAGCTGGAGCTGTCAAAGGCTTTTTCCAATTTGTCCAAGGATATCTTGCCAAACATAACTGGAAGGAAGAGTAAATTCCTATAGACCTTATACATTGGGGGCCAGCGGCTCCATACACCATATAGTGCGGCAAGTCAAGAGCATTACTGATTTTTTCACATGATATGACAAAGTGATGTTCACTAATGACAAATTATTGATGATCACTATAACGGGGATTTTGTGACCTTTAATGGCGACCTGAGTAACCAGGCTGCCAAACTTTTGCAGCATAGTGAGAAACATGTGTGGCTTGTAAGTAGAATAATAAAAAGTATTTAAATGTATATTATAATAAGTTGAAGGTTTGTTAAACCAGATGTCCTTAGTAAAATTTTAAACAGTATTTTTAGTTGGAGGCATGGTAGTAGAATTGCAGAATGAAAAGCCTGTTTTTCATGCTGACCTCCCTTTTTCAAAAGGTCAGGTTCCACCGCCTCTGCTTGTTGTTTACAGCATTAGTCCATGGTTTGAAAAAAACCTATGCAATAGAAGGAGATTGAATTTATTTTTTCCTTAGCCTCTATGCGTGTATAAAAGGCTTATTGAGGCTTCTGAGAAGCAAGAAATTTATATCTAATTAAGCAGCGAAAGTTTTATCAGAAACTCCTTAATTTCTTAAATATATGTAGAGCTCTGCTTGAGCCTTATTATATGTAGTTTGACGTTAGTCCAGATTTGAGGGCAGTCTTAATTGTGTTTAACAGGGTAAGAGGATAAATTAATAGTTCAATTAGATTTTTAGGGTATCCAAAGACCTTAGTAAAGGGTTTTTTATATGTGAAATAAGGGGAACTTATTCTGATTGTTGGCTAGCCTAAATTAGCTAATTAATAGCACCAGTCAGATTATTGCAAATAAATCTTAATATTTACTTTCTTCAAAACCGATCAATATTATAGGAGATGTACTAATTAATTGTGGAAAAGCGCAAGAACGTCTATGACAAAGTATCTTAAAATTCTTTCTCCTTTGTTTAAAGAGGATCTTATAATCTTTTCAAAGTAGAAGTAATTGATCTTTTGGATCAGATATAAACCCAAAAGCTGTGGTAATTAATCCTTTAGTTGGGGTTGAAACCAACGTCAAAAGTGATCCTTTCTCTGGATTGGGCGATAATCCCACCATAAGATGTGATCAATTATTCAGATCATACTGGAATCCTGACAACGCTCTCTTCTTAATCTTGGCATAGGGGGTTAAGGGCCATATATCAACTAGGAACTCAATTACCACAGTATCCTAAGTAACCTTGGCAATCAATTTTTCATTTCCTCTCTTATAAAGACTCAATAAAGTCCTGAGAAGTTTTAGTAAATTTGTAGGCTCTTTCACCTGACCAGTGATGGAAAAAAATGACTAAATCACCTAGCTGGAAGGTATGAAGGGGAAGTGTTTGTCATTCAACCATTTTATTTCTATGGTTGCTGAAGTCAGCGTGATGACCTCGGCTCACTTAACTTTAGAGACTGGCTCTCTTCTTAGCAGGACTATTTGTGCATATTAGGCACCAGACAACCTTTGCTAACATCACAATTGCTTTCACTAAGCAAATTTTCCTCAGATGCTACCCCATGGTGCATCAATTATTTGGTACTCTTTCCAATCAAATGCTGAACTTCTTGACACTCTTAGATATGCTCAACATACCTTGGCCTTTTTGACTCAATGAAAACCTTTTGAACCTCTTCCTTGTCATTATCAGCACCAAGGTATCCTCAACAGAGTGTCTTCTTACAAACAGGCTAATACCAGACTGGTTATTGGAGATTACATTTGATTGGTCAATCCCATACTGGTTACTGGCAATTACTAACTTGGTACAACATAAAGTTCAAACAAAAAGGATAAAATAAGATTCAGTATAAAGGTTTTTTATTAAGGCTAAAACAAAGCATCTTATACTTTGGGGGCATATTCAAGTTTGAAATAGGTGAAATATCATAAAATTATTGGGTTTTAGATTTTAACTATATGATGATTTTTCAAGATTCTCTAGGAAGACGTTCTCTGACTGCTGCTTTAGTCTCTTCGCTCATTTTGCCAATTCATGTATGCGCAAGCTCTGTATTGTGGTGATTACCCCTGAACCTGGATGTTCATCTGCCTTTATGCTAGATCCTACTTCTAGGTCCTGGCTCATTGTTCTCGTTTTGGATTATGACTAATTACTAAATTTAGTAATATGTTTCTCAACTTCAGGTTCAGCGATGGTGTTCTTACAATGTACCCCACATTGTGGCTTTGAGCTTCACTAAAAATTAGTTGTTTTCTGGATTTGGAAATATTAACTTCTGAAACTCAGCCAGTGTAACCGGGTTCACTAATCATTTTTCACTGGCGAAACTCAAATTATTTTGAAACCCAAAGGTATAAAATGAGGTTTTTATCATATGTTTTTTGGCAGTGTCATCAACTTTATAAAAAAAACGTTTTTCACTCAGCAGGGTGAAACCTTTACATTATGTCATCACTTGCAAACTGAAAATTTCTTAACTCATCCATGACTATAAAAGGATCTCTCGCCCCCATCTAAGGTGAGCTGGTCGCCTTATTGCCACCAGTTTGTGGTTTATCTTCACCATTCCTCTGATTGAGGAATGACCAATTGCACCCGTTTGGTCTCATCCACTACACTTCTCCTTCCAAGATGAGACCTGGGTAATGGTTAAAGGTGCTGGGCGTGCATTCTGCTAAAAACAATGTTGGTATTGTTGTCTCAAGTTATTTTTGATCATCTCTCAGTTAAGACAGTCGCAGGCCCAGTCCAAATGGCTTGTAATATCTTTGGTTGTGTTCATCTCAAAATAATAAAACAAAACTTAATCTCCTATGTTAATTCAGGTAACTTGGTTCTTCTCTATCTCTCTCTTTGGCTTGGAGGGTGTCTCATTTCAATGTGTCTTAATGCTTTAGTTGTGCTCTTATCAGCTCTTTCTTCAACTCCTGTTAGTAACTCCAAGATTATAGGTTTCTTATAAAACTGCTATAATTGGTGCCAGGAGGGTAGGCAGCACAGCCTCTCGATCATATAGGGCCTTGAAGGGGAACATAATCATGCGGTGATGGGTTTTTCCAGTAAGGCAACAGCGCTGAGGGGAACAACTTGTACCACTTTGACTTGTTTTTAGGGGCATCTTCTTTTAAATGCCTCTTAGGGTTCCATTTAAACTTTTGAAACTTCCATTGGAGGATGGTTTGTAAGGTGTGGTTTTTCTGTTTTACCCCTACAAGATCCATATAACTTCTTCACTATATCTGAGATAAATCTTTTACCGTTATTCAATAAGAGAATTTTAGGCATCTGTGTTTTATAATCACCTGTTTGTACAAGAAATATGCAATATAATTTGCGGTGTAAGTCTTGACTGTGGACGCTTCACCCACTTAGCGAAATAGTCAATCACCACTAGGATAAACTTGGTGCCTCTGGATGCTGTTGGCAATGGACCCATCACGTCAATAGAGACATTACTGAATGCCGCAGTGGGGAGCTTGTGTAAACTTGAATTGCTTTCACAGTGGGTGAAAACTGGTTCAGGGTACACATCTTCAAGGCTTGATGTACTTCATTGGACATGCATTCCCATGAGAACCTTTTCTTGAGGTATGCAACGTCTTTTGTAATTATTTATGGCCCACGTGTTTGTAAACCTCCATAACTATCTTCATGGGATTACTGGGCCATATGCATGGATACCTTTTGTCTTGAACCTTCTTTTTCATATTCACATTGAAATTCTGGGTATCTTTAAAACATATGCGCAGGACGCTCTTCACCTTATCAGTTTCATCCTGCCAGGTCTTTTCAGGTAGCCCAATTAGTTCATACAAGCAATCGTTTATGGCTCCTGCAGGTAGAATACCAGTAGTCTTGACAAACCAAATGCGTTGAGGTGTTTATCTCATGCTTGATGTATTATTGTAAAATCTTACCTTTGGAGGAGGACAGCCCGATGTGTGAGGCGTCCATCTTAATCCTTCATGTTTAATAACAGCAAAGCGATGATTGATTGTTTATACTTTCAAATGCACTCCATAGAGATAAGGCTTAAAGTGCTTCACTGCTATGATTACTGTAAGGCGTTTGCATTTGGTAACTGTGTAGCTATTTTTATGCCTTGCTTAATACATTGAAGTAACTTTTCTTTCTCGTTGCAATCACTTTTGCAACCTATTCAATTCAAGACTGAATCTAGTTTGATAATCTCACAGAGGAGATTAATCTGTGCCCATGTCAGGGAGCAGTTGGGCAAGCAAGGTAAGAGGAGCAGGTGGAAAGCCCGCGGCCTCCAACGTTTGAAAATGCCCCGGAGAATCCAGTGGAATAGACAAAAATCTTAAAAAACTGGCGGTCACGATTTCCCCAGAGATACTCGCATGGCAAGCATGATGCAACCAGTACATCAACACGCCACACTCCCAGCTACTTTCATCGGTGGAATTTGGAGTCCGCATGTTTCTGGACATCCAAAAAACAGCCTTATGGAAAAAAATTTGTGAAGATGTGCACAAAATTTTCCCAACTGCGGTGTACGTTGCACCTCACTCCATGTCATGCGGTTGGCTGGACCTAGGTTTTGAAAGCAAAATGGCAGCAGACGAGGCTGCAGCAGTGCACGTAGTGGTCGACCTCCCCAAAGGGCAATGGGTCATTGAAACCAAATGCACCAGATGGACAAAATCAAACCAAATTTTCCTCACGTTTGACTTTTTGCCTACTACGGTAAAACGCGACATTTTGGAACAACACCTGAAAGATGGTCTCGCTGTATATGGTGAAATACAATATTTTGAAATACAACGCTTCACGCTGATGCCACACCTGTGCACTGGCAAAGCCATCGCAGTTCTGACCTCAACTGAGGAGATCGCGAAGGACCTAACCCAGATCCTGCACTCCACTTTTATTGATATCGCAGGGCATACCACCCACCCATTCTGGGTGACCGTGGACAGCGTGCCCCCCATTTGCACCCACTGTGACGCGTTCAGCCATAAGGCGCACGCATGCCTCATCAAGGAGGGCGTCACATTCCAAGAGCACCCCTCAGCGGCCATGGCCAATGGAGAGGCGCGCTACAAACCAACTGCAAGCACTAAGGAGGCTTTCCCATGGGGAGCACAAGGCTGCTACCCACTGGCAAAGCCTATCTCCCCACAAGAGCGGAAGAAGGCTAAGCAGGCCTGTAGGGCCACGGCCAAGGAAGCGGCCAAGGCCACCACCGCTATCCCACACTCACAACGCCAGGAGGACATGGAAACCTTCGCGGCGGAAGCAACTTGGGAATCCATCAACCAATCAGATTGGGAAGCCCATGCTGAGCGGGCCACTCAATTTGAGGATCTGATGGGAGATTTGATCTCACCCAATCGTTGCACCCAAGCTCTGGTCAAAACCAACTTGGGACCTATCCCAACTGAAAAATTTTTTTCAACCTGCTCAATGGTGCACCAAACTCATCTGCACCACAAAAAATTTGTCCAACATCAGGAAAACAAAAAGCGAAGGCTAAAGCCAATGCGACTCTTTCCACAAAAATCAACAAAAACTTCGATAGCATTACTGCTAACACCTGCACTGCTGTGAAGGCCGGTGGGATCTAGAAGAGGCTGGTGGGCTTGGGGGCCCACCCCCTCACACCTAAGGTGTGATGGGGGAATCCTTCACTTTAGGGATGTTGAATATCGCCAGACTCAAGGCCTCCCCGTCCTGGGCTAGGAAACTGAGTTTTTTACAAAACAATTTACCCGTGGATATCCTGGCCATTCAGGAGTCTCACTGTCCACAAGGTTCCGAGGAAACTTGGAAAACAATGCTCCTCCCATCCCTATCCTTTTGGTCAAAGCACTGTGGGGTGCTAATTTGGAAAAATAATTTTTAAAATTTGTATCCTCAGAAACATTCCTAAATGGCCGAGTGCTTGTTGTCACTTTCTTGTGGGCTAATGTAGCGCACGCAATCATCAACGTTTATGCCCCAAATGGTGCACACGAGCATCAGGAATTTTTCTCATCAGTCAAATCCCTCCCGCTACCCCCAGATTCTTTCTTAGTTGGCGACATGAACTGTTGGCTAACCACACCAATGGACTGGTGGCCTTCCTCACCCCACGCCCCACAGGGTCATGTAGAACTACGCGTTCTAAAGGCCACCCTTAGGTTAATAGATGCGCTGCCACAACATGCCCCACTGTTCGAAAACATGATGCGTCCCCACGTCCACAACAGCTAATTAAGGTCCATGACCCGCATCAACCTTATTATAATGCCGGCGAAATTCCAACCCCACATCTCCCACTTCAAAACAACGAAAATGGAATTCTCTGACCATCAGCTGGTCTCGATAACCTACCACCTACCTGGCACAGTTGCTAAGGTCCCACATTGGTGCAAAATCTGCCCCCCGAGCTCGCGTCGCCAGGATTTTCCATGTGGGTGGAAGAGTCAACTTTGGCAAAAAAGTTTGTTGCACCGTTTTGTGCGGACCCCATTTCCACATGGGCAACTTTCATAGAGTACACCATCCGCCACTCTCGCCATCTCTCCTCCAGATGCTCATGAGCCACATCAGCAGTTATCTCGCATGCTCTGGAAGAGTTGGCACACTTGGAGTCCAACATCCCAGTTACAGGATACAGCCCTGCATGGGGCCAGAAGTGGGCGGAGGCAACTGCCCACCTTAACGCACTTGAAAGGCAACACAAACATTGGGTTTGTGTTCAATACAGGGCCACACGCATCACAAAAGGTGACAAGTGCACTGCATATTTCTTTAAAAAAAATTTCGCACCACACCAGAGCGTGGCCTGCACACAGGTGCAAAGATCGGATAATTCCATTGCGGATACACCAGCCAAAATGGCAATTGAAATGCAAAAATATTACTCTGAGTTGTACCGAGCTGAACCAATTCAGCCGGCCAAAGTGGCGGAATTTCTTGACTGAGCCCACATCTGCACCGTTTTCTGATACCCGTAATTAATGAATTTAATTACTCTGAACAAATTATGGACAGCCATTCGCGGTGTGTCAAACTGAAAATGCCCAGGTCCAGATGGCATTCCATATGAGTTCTACAAAAGATATTTCAAATCTATATACCCATTGCTGCTCGCCTCACTTAACCAAAGCCTTTTAGAAACACGCCTCCTACCAGGAGGACATGAGGCCTTTACTGTCACACTCTTCAAGAAAGGGGATAAGCTAGACTTAGCCAACTGGCGCCCCATTTCTCTAACAAACACAGACACTAAAATTTTAACAAAAATTATGGCTAACCAATTAGGGACTGTAGCATCTGCCACCATCTCCCCAGAACAATTCAATTTCACCCCCAGAAGGTCGATTTGGGATAACGTGCACTCTGTGGCTAATGTATGTCAGTCCACAGCCTCTGGGGCACTTGTATTCTTGGACCAACAAAAGGCCTATGATAGAGTAAACTGGGAATACCTTAGGGCCTGCCTCCATCAATTCCGCCTACCCCCTCGCTTCATCAACTGGGTGATGCTGCTCACGGAATCTGCAACAATGGCAGTGTGTGGCCCAGGCTTCCTAACGGAAGTAGTCCGCCCTCAAAGGGGCTTGCGACAAGGGGACCCTCTCAGCCCACTCTTATACAACTTCAGCCTTGACCCACTACTGCGAAATGTGAATGCCCAACTCACTGGGGTCCATGTGCCAGGCTAAGCCCCAGTCAAGATTTTGGTGTTCGCAGATGATTGTGTGGTTGGGGTGTCTTGTAATCAAGATGCACGCGCGCTTGAAGCTCTCATCCAGGAATATTCCCGGGTAAGCAACGCGGCACTGAACGCCTCCAAAACCGAAATCATCATCCTTGGTTGGTTTCAGAACTGCTGGACCCCAGCAATTAGTTCCCAACCTGGCCCATCTGCTCGCCCACGTCCACGCCCTACTAATTCAACACACACCGCTCCACTGGTGCTCCCCTTCATGCCACGTCCTACCATAAGACCGGTACGCCTTCTGGGCGTGTGGATGGAGGCAGGCGGATACGCATCAGCAGTAATGGAGTGCTGTATTCTGGACAACGTGACGAAGTGAATCGCCTCTCTCAGAGCCCACCCTACTTCCCTTACTGGCAGGGTTGTTTTAGCCAACTCTATGCTCCTATCCAAAGTCTGGTTCGGAGCCCACGCCATCCCCTTCTCCCCAAGCTTCTTCAAATCCTTGTATGCCTTTCTGCAAGGATGGCTTTGGTCAGGCCGCCCTCCACCAGTGCGGCTAGAGGTCATGTTTGGCCCTCATCATCATAGTGGCATGGGCCTGCTTGACTTCAAAGCCCATGCTGCCAAGATCCTGGGCACTTGGATCGCGGCCATCACTGCCCCTACACTCCCCTCCCAACACTGGTCCTGCGCAGCCTGCTCCAACTTCTCCCGAGCCTTGGGCCTCAACAATCCATCGAACCCCCACTCCCTGATGAAATACCTCGCATCACACACATCAGCCACAGGTCCTCACGGGACTAAAACCCACTACAAACGAATCCTCCTCTTCATGCGGAGCACTGAGTGGAGAATTTGTATTAGCGGACATACAACCCAAAGAGGCCGCCCCTCTCCTCAGTTCACACAAGAGGTACAGGGGCTACCCATCCATGATGGCATGATCCCCATTCGGCCCCATGTCCTATCCAGGGTGGACTGCCTGGACATGATGGACATCCCTTACTCCATTGAGAACCAAAAAACTATCTGGAAGTACGTACATCACCCTCTGTTGCAGCCTCAAGTCCGCTCCCATGTGTGGCGCTGCCTGAGGCGGGTGTATCATACAGCTGAGTGCTCTAACGCTTTACACTCATCTTGTGTCGTGTGTGGCCAGTATGGAACGCTGTTCCACCGCCTGGAGAAGTGACCTACCTCTAAAGTGATATGGCGCGAAGTTCAACGTCTGCTGGGCCAGGATCAAACGATTACCTTCAGTCTGTCAAGAGATATGTTTGCTCTATCAATGGCCTCCTCCCTTCCACCCTCCCTCCATGCTCTGGTGGTTGCAATCGCCATGTGGACCATCCACACGATTGTCTTAGATGCCATCGCAGGCTCCACCCCCACCCTCCCAGAAACTGTCCACAGATTCCGGTCTCATTTGGTGGACCACTTTCAAGCGTGGATGATTGGATACCTCCCACTGCATCGCCGAAAGCTGATCTTCTCCTGGTTCCCAGTCTGGTTCATCAAATCAGACCCCTTCCTCCACACGTGCTCAATAGTGGCTACGGCCCCTTCACACGTTCCCTCCCCTCCCCATAAGTGGCGTTCCCGCTGGCAACAAGAGATAGCATCGCTTCTCTGGGGTGCCTCCCCTGGTACTAAGTTTGTCTTTCCTGAGTCATATTCGGAAGTGTCCGTCCCATGGTCGGCCTTCCCCACAATAAATTTAAATTTAAATTAATACATTGAAGTAATAATGGATTTGTTGATCTACTTTTTCATCAAGCTGTGCTAAAATTGCACTAAGTCCCTCATCATTGGCTTTGGTGTACAGTTAGAAGGTCTTGTTAAAATCTGGATATGACAATATGGGTGCTTCTACCAATCGTGCCTTAGTCTTTACAAATTTATGTTTCTGCTCCAGGATTTATTTGAACTTTCCTTCTTTAGTCAGCAGGAAGGTAAGGTGCTATTCAAAGTCTGTAAAATGGGAGATAAACTACTTGTAGAACCCCATCATTTGTAGGAACTCTTGAACGTCCTTCATATAACTTGGCGGCTCAATTGCTATGGTCGCGTTCACTTTCTCATCCTGATGCTTAATTTCTGGCTGAGCTAATCTCATGCCCAAGGAACACCAGTTGTTGCTTGAAAAAGTACACTTGCTTCTCTTCAGTTTCAAGTTGGATGCGCGCAGTTGCTTGAAGACCTCCTGGAGGTACTGCAATATTCTTTAAACATGTATCTAAACACTGTATTGTCACCAGGTATATCAACATTCTCAATAACTTGAGATTGCCAAGATACATCCATCTCTTTTTGGAAGATTGCAGGGGCATTACAGTGCTCTTGCAGCATCCTTCTGGGCTCAAACAAACCATGGCTACTGATTAAGGCGCATTTGTCCTGCTTTTCAGGTAAGAGCTCCATGTTCCAGTAGCCGCTGTTTAATCCATGACCAAAAAATTATTTTGTGACGCCCAGGCACTCCAAAACATCGCTGATGCATGGCAGCAGGTACAAGTCCTTTTTAAGAATCTCGTTAAGTGGCAATAATCCATAAAAACCCTATGGGTCCCATCATTATTACGCACCAGCAACAAGGGAGATGCCCATAAGCTCTTTTACAGATGAATTAGCCCGGCTTTGGATAACTTATTGAGCTCCTGTGCAATGACTATGTCATCATTATTTGAATGACGCTTAATTTTTGGATTTGAAGGGGATAGCTGAACTGGTGTCCATCAAATGGATCACCCTTTTCACAGGTCAAAATTGTTTAGCCAGTGCTTAGGATGCCATTAAATCTTCCAAAAGTTTGTCCTACTCTTTTTGCAGCTTAGGACTCAAATCCCCAAAGCAAGCTCATTGAAACCTCCCATTGTATGGATGGATTTAATACACTGGCAATTGGTCAAGCAGACAAACTATGACTTTTCCCTTTTCACTTGGATTGTTTGGGTAGTAATGTCCTTAAAACAACGTTGAGCTCTCCAGATTATGTGTTATTATAGAATCCTGGTAACACTCTGGGCTCTTGCTCTTGAATTCCATATTGACTGTACACTTCCACTATAATGTCAGGTGGAATATGAATACATATCAATAAGGTCACTATTCTTTGGTCACCTGGTTAAAGTCTATATTATCTTTAGTGCTTTTGGGATGTCC
The DNA here is from genome assembly GCA_022478985.1 of Massospora cicadina. Classification (NCBI taxonomy): domain Eukaryota; kingdom Fungi; phylum Entomophthoromycota; class Entomophthoromycetes; order Entomophthorales; family Entomophthoraceae; genus Massospora; species Massospora cicadina. The sequence continues at coordinate 92,683 of JAKSZP010002783.1, read as the reverse complement.
TTATTCAGCGCTCACTGTAGGAAGTAGTTGTTTTACACCCTTTTATGTCAAGGTGTTACGAAGTGGATAGATCAATTGTCTTTTTAAACCAAACACATATGATGATTGCAAGTTTTAACTTCCTTATTCTTGAACACCAGGGGTGTCAGTAGCTCAGAATGCTAATCATGCTTGTAGTAAACTCGATTTTAGCACCATAATTTAGAAAAATCTTTGTCACTATTAGGAAAGCGTAGTGGTCGTTGTCCAATAACACTGCATATGCTGTCAGGGACATGCGCCCAAATCATAAAGGCAAAGCAAAATAAGCTCCTAAGGCGTGGGTAATGTCAGGCCCTGCGTACAGCATTTCACATTGCAATTGATGTTTGGCTAAACTTGAGTTTCTTCATAAGTTTGGAGGAGAGAAGTGGTAGTATAGCGAGGTGGTTCCTGCTCCACTCTGGGTCGAATTTTTTGATTGAAACAGGTTCAAAACGAGCACAGGCTAAAAAACTCAGCGTGGTATATTTGTCCCAAAGTCAACCTGAAGCACTTACTTTTTTCTTTTTTTTGTAAGTTTAGAGGATAAATGTTCGCTGGATCCCCAGTGTACAGTACTGTCAGTACGCGCACCTTTTGGATGATAGCTACCACCTTTGTTATACTCTTTCCAAATGGGTTTTCAGTGGACAGGACGTCATTTGAAAAATACTCAATTTTTTTAAAGTAACAGCGCTTGTATTGGCCTTAGTAGTATCTTTGCCATCTGATGCCACATTCTTAAAGGTAGAAGAGACCAAATTCTCTACTTCTTTAGCAGAATTGATCAGCTGGGTAGGCATATTTGCTTAAGCCAAATAAGTATCATTTGATACTGATCTGCCAGCATGATGAACTATCAATCTAGCCATTACAACTACTGCTCTAGGAGCCTAAACACATGGTAACCCGCACTAGCAAGTCTGTATCTTGATGTTCATCTTCAGCATAAGTGTGGAGATCCACCAAATTTATGGTATTAGGTGTGTCCTCTTTAGGGGCTTGCTCCTTGTTTTTGGCTGTATCTAAAAACAGGATTTATCGAAGTGCCCAGGTTGGTGACACTTATGGAACATAAATTCTCGACGTTAAAAGCATTCAGGCAGTTTCTTGCTCTGCTCCTAGGGCCATTTAACTTTATCGTTGATGACATAAACAACATATAATGTTTCATCAAGAGGGTGGTGTAGGTGCCATGCCTTAAACTCATATTTGTACATCCAGCAGCACTTCCTTAAGCAAGTTAAGGAATATTGCATTCTTTACCACCAAAGTCATGTGCATATTCAGATATGATTGCATCTCCAGGGAGCTTAAGAAGACGGTTTTGGAGGTGGGCAGATCCATAGTTCCTGTGGTCCATAATGTTAGTTTAAGAAAGATTTGAAAAATTTAATTTGCAACTGACTCTTTTTCCCCATCTTTATCAACAGGAACTCTTGTTTCATATTTTAGGCATGCTATTCTATACTGTGCTTAGAGAGTACAATGTTCTTGACTTTTAGACTAAGATAATTCAGTTTTAAACTCGTGCTGAGGATCTCCTGAGCATTGCAGCTCATACATCCTTGTATGTAGAGAGCCCTCTGGAAATTGCTAGCACCATCCATGTTAATTTCTTACATCTGGAGGAAAAAAGCAATTTTCCCCTCTCTAGGTGTATACATGGCCTTAAAAAAGGTTTAAAGTTGGGATCTTATGTACCGGATCAGCATGCATCATAGTCAGCTGATTACAAGTTCTGACCAGTTGTGTTGCATTCCTTTAAGCAGTCCAAACAGGTGCCTCCATTTGAAGTATAGGTCAAGCAGAGGTAGGCTCCGTTACAGTGTGCTCAGTGCTTTCAGGTCTTCTATACTTTTGTCCATTACAAACTGCATGTTGTCATGATGCTCCAAGCTCTCTCCATACTCATTCAGAGTGGTGATGGTTTCACCATTTTTTTCAAGGAATACAGTTATCTCCTCGACGTTCTTATGCATAAATTCCAGTTTTTATAATTTGTGAAGGTCCTCTCACTATGAGTATTGAGGAAGTTCTATCTCCTCTAATGGTCTCCTTGACACTCTCACAATTGGTATAAAAATTTTGCACTTCAATTCAGGGTATGGAGTCTAGTTAGGATGGCATTCTCCTTCCTCACCAGGAGTTCTGAGGATTCTTCTCCACCCTCTCCGTGATCACCTCTATATCCTCATCATTGTTAACTTGCACATAATAGCTATCATGAACTTCTCTAGGGTCTGATGGTACCACCCTTGTAGTGAGCACTAAAGTCAGCGCGCCACATCAGCAATGTTAACTCTAGAGTCTGACTTGCTTCACAGGGGGTCTACTACGTGCAGATTAGCCACCAGACAACCTTTGCAAACATCACAATTGCTCTCACTAAGCAATAACTCCTCAGATGCTACCCCATGGTGCATCAATTATTTGGTACACTTTCCAGTCAAATGCTGAACTTCTTGACACTCTTAGAAATTCTTAAAATATTAGCCTTCATGACACAGTAAGACTTTTTTAAATCTTTTCCTTAGCGTTATCAGTGTCAAGATATCCTCAACAGAGTGTCTTCTACCAAACAGGTTAATTCCAGACTGGGTATAAGCTTTTACTTCAGATTATTCAAGCCCAGACTGGTTACTGACAATTAATATTTTGATACAACACAAGTTCAAAAAAGAGGATAAAATTAAGATTCTGTATAAAGGTTTTTAGTAAAAAATAAACGGAGTAATTTATACTTCAAGGGGATGTTAAGATATGAAATGAATGAAATATCATAAAATAATTGGGAATTTATGATTATTAATAAGATGATTTTTCAAAGACTCTCTGGGCAGATGTTTTCTGACTGCCGCTTTAGTCTCTTCGCTCATTTGAGCAAATTCTTGTAAAATTGAGCTCAATCTTGTGATGATTACTACTGAACCTGGAAGTTCAGGGGCTTTTGTGCTAGATGCCACTTCTGTGACTTAGCTAATTGTGCTCTAATTGAGTATTGGTTGATTACTAAATTTAGTAATATGCTTCTCAAATTCAGGTTTAAGCGATGATTCTCTTGCAATGGGCTTTGCATCGTGGCTTTTAACTTCTCTCAAAATTACTTGATTGCTGGATTTGGCAATATTCACTTTAGAACCTCAGTTAGCGTAAATGTGTTTGCTCAACATTTTTTTCACTGGCAAAATCAAATTATTTTGGACCCCCAATGATATATAAAAGGGGGTCGATTTTCATATGAATTTTTGGTGGCAGCGTTGTCCTCATATAAAAAACTCTCAACTCAGCATGGAGAATTTTTTCACATTAATCTCTTGAAAGCTGAAATTTTCTTGACTTGTCTGTGCATATAAAAGAACCTATTTCGCCCCCATTAGCTGTGAGCTGGTCACCTTTACCACCACCAGTTTGTGGATTAATTTCACCCTTTTTTAAAGGTCAAGGAATTACCAGGTGCACCATTCACAGTTGCCATCCACAACAGATGCTATTTAGATTAAAATATCTGATGTCATGCCTGAGGCCAATTGTTTTCATCAGCAATATCTTTCATGTTAGCGTCAGGGGTAGTTATCAAGTTATGCTCTAACATATAATTTACTTGAATACTCGATTAAAATTCTTCTTTACAAATCTAAGGAGGGAGACCTTATGATTATTTGGTGGTGACTATTATGGTAAGTCATAAATTATAACAGATATATATTTTGGTTAATGTAGAGGGATGGTCAAGGCTCTTTTTCAAAAGTTGAATAAAGTAGAGTTAACTCACTCTACCATCCCATAAGTTTCCTGATTTTTAGGGGGTGGTAAACGCTTGAGTAGTTCTCATTAAAGTAGCTAAATCTTAAACCAGTGATGACCAAAAGTTTCTACCCATTGTCTGCGAGATATTTATTAAGATACTAATATTTGATGATTATAATATTATATAGAAAAAACGTTAATACTTTGATATTAGCAGAAGAAAAGGATATGTCTTTATCCTTTGGTGAAATAATTGTTGGCACGTATAATGAATTGATACAATCATATGCTCAAGGAAAAGGCTTACTACATTGTCACTAACCAAATGAGAAGCTTTAGAAGGAGAAACCACTTTATGTTTGGGGCGAGGAGTAGAGCCAGTTTGGCTTACTTATAAAATAGCAGGGCTTTATTACATCATGGATTTTTTGGAAGCATCCCTTCCCAATAGCACTGGAACTTGAACCAAAGACAGGTTTTAACACTCCTCAATGAACATCTTATAGGTTTCCATCTAAAATGGTATCGTTCATAACAAGATAAGACATATGTAGCCTATGGGTTGACACTAGCTCAAAGATTTGACATTCATGAATTTGAAAGTTTGCTGGCCCTTTTTCTAACTCTTTTTTTGTCAATATGGGCTTGTCTTTCCACGTTTGCTTGGCTTGGGAGAGCATAGTGTCAAAATTTCTCTGTTTCAGTTGTAGCTATAATTAGGTAATCTATACAACTAATTCGCATTCTGATACTGGGAAAGGGTGATATATTATTGGGAAATCATAATTTTGGAGCTTAAGAGCGATTGAGCCAGATGACCATCAAGGTTTCTCCATTTGGTGGAGCTAGACAATGATTCACAAGTAGTAAGTATAATGAAGTAGCCCATATGAATATAGTTTAAGATGTCTAATGGTCATTAAAACAGCACAGCTCTCACGTGCAACTACAAAATAATTGCGTTCAGCCTTATATAACGTTTTTCTGTAATAGCCAATTAGATGTTCCCCTAAATTTTCATCAAATTGGGTTAGTCTAGCTCTTATAGCTATATTACCAGCAATAATGAAAAACTGAGAAAAAAGTTTATCAAAGTTGAAAGTATAAAAATGGGGGTGGAAGGCAAGTCAGTAGGGCATATGGCTACCAACCTGAAGGTTATGGGTTTGATTCCCCCCTTTGAACATTAATTGGGGTGCCAGCCAAAGGAAACTAAAGGTGATTAATAGGTCTAATGACACAAAAACCTTACCCATGATGTAACCAGAAAATTCCAAGTCCCAACTTGGAGGTGGAAAAAACGTATAATGACAGAGTTGACCCTGCTCAGATTTCATGTTGATACTTTCTTTCTATTTGGTAATGTCTGTCGCCTGGTTAGCTTGCCTTAAATAAATAAAATAGTATAAAAACAGTGATTGAGTAATAACTAAGCTTAATTTATTGAAGGATCTTTTTTGTTCTTCTCCCTAATGGAAAGGGTTTCCTTTCTTTTAAAGTAGGCTAACTGTTCAGATGTATCTGCCAAAAAAGGAATGTTTTGTAAAGTTATCTGAAAATTTCTGGAAAAACTTGTACATCTCTGAAGGACTTAGGTGGCGGCATTTGAGAGATGAAAGTGACTTTGTCATTTTTTGGGAAATTACCTTCTTGACTTACTTTATATAAAGAAAATCAATTTGCTTTTTTAAATGAAAATAGATGGCTTAAGTTTCAATGAAGCTTGTTGTAATTGCTGGAATACATTCTTTAGGTGAGATAAGTGTTCATTCAAATTAAGCAAAGATGGTAGTTAGTCAATATAAACTAATATTTATGATTGTTTTTAGTCCCCACACAGGCCACCTACTGCTTTTTGAAAGGTAGATGGGGCATTTAATTAGCCCCCGAAGAATTTGTATAGATTAAACAGACCTTCTCTAGATATAAGAGCATTTTTTCTTATTCCTTAGAGATAAGTCAATCCACTAATAGCCGCTGGTGAGATCCATTGGTAAAAAATACTTTAATCCAGACATTAGACGTAAAGAGTTGTCTATAAAAGGAAAATAGTGCTTTTTATGTGCAATACTTTAGATGATATTAGACCAAAACAATCTTATGATCTTTAAACTTTTTGCGGTTTTAAAGCAGATGGAAGCCCTAGGACTTTAAGATGTTATAAATAGTGTGATCTCTAATAGTGGCTATTATGAGAGTCACTTAAGTCTCCTCTATATTGAACTACTTATAAACAAAGCTTGGAATGGGGATGATTTTTTAATTAACTCAATGAAAGACTCCAGTTATTTTACTATGTTAGCCAGGTCCCTTAGAAAATATCTAATATAATACTAAATGAGCTTTTTCTCATAAAGTTTGTCTGCAGTAAGGGTCTATAATCTACTCCCAAATAGGAAGATGAGGTAGCAGTTAATCCTTAAGTCTTGTAGGGTGACATAACAGTTCACATCCACAATATGTTTAATAGGACAGGGATTGACAAGGGCGATGAGACCATACAATTAAATTTGAAGATCTTGTTTTGTGAAGTTTTCAATAAAACAAGGGGTATACTTTTCATAGACAGTGTCAAAAATTGACTATGGGCTCTGCTAGTTGGCAGGCTAACCAGTATGAAGACTGGTCAGCACTTGCTATTTCACCTTAGGTGTCAGGGCCAGCAGCGCTGTCTAACCCCTTGGCATGTCACCTGTGCCATTTGGGGATCCCCTAGCCTCATTCCCTAAACAAAGAAATAAATATAAACTTAAATCATAAAAGAGAATGAGCAAAGGGTGATATTTATTGAAAGGTAAGCGCCAGTTATTTATACTATTTACAAAAGGGCTACTGCAACCACCGTCGACCTATCAGCTCTTCTGCTGGTTCTTCCAGCCAACCACTCTTATTCTTCTTCTTCTAAACTATTCTCTTCTCTGGCGTCAACCCTCTCTCCTCGTCCTTCCCAATGTCCAAATTAATTTTGGCTCATCCTTGGCATTAAGTCGCCATTGAGCCATATAATGAATTAAAATATAATTAAACGTCTAATTTGAGTTCAACCTTTGAGTTGATATAAATGCATCGAAACAACTTTGGTCACTCGCTTTAACTTGGAATATCTCAGCATCTTGCCAACATCTCTTCTTGTCTTATCTCAATTATTTGATTATAATAAATGAGGCACAGGAAACAACTTTAGCCACCTCAAACTCATAATTGTTGGATATGCTGACCTCAAATAAATAGTACAGGCGGCAAATTCATAGATGAACAATTGAAGTGAATACATTGGCTTTCTGCCAGAAATCCCACAACAGACCATGAATGGCAGTTGGCATCAAACACTGATTCTGCTGACCGATACCAACTGGATCATCCTCAGCTATTAGTCGCTGGTGATCCTTATACTAATTTGGGGCCACCAATTGGCCCCACACAAACCTAATTCCAAACTCGGCGGAATATAAATTTCATCTCAACCCAAAAAGGGGTGCAACTAATCAGCAATTACATTAAATCATATCCTTTCAGTCAATAAGCCATTTCGCCAAGATTGTCCATTTCATCACAAATAAGGCTAGATCATTGGAGGATTTCATCTGATTAAAATTCTGACAGACAGTATCTAGAATCCATGTACAGCTCTGTCAGATATTCCAATATGTTCCCTCTAGTGAATAATATTGGAGCATTGACCCTAATACCAGATTCTTCTCCCAAAATTACTTTTTGGCATTTCTTAATAATTAACAATAATATTATCAAATTGATGCTGCCACTAATCTAGTAAAAGATTTCACGCTTATTTTAGCCCCTTTATAGGCTTCTGGGGGCTCGATGAGTGCAAACATTCCCGCCTAATCAGCTAAAATCAATTGAAAACTAAACTTATGACGTCAAATATATCACTTCTGATTGGCTAGAGCCCAAATCTCAAGGGGATGAGAATCTTTTTACCTATTACTGACTAGGTTGCAGTTGAATTAGTAACAATGAAGGACATCCTCATTCAGAACTTCATTGATTCTGAACTATATTTTTTTATTTAATATAGAATACACATGAAGATTCAAAATTGACCGCATGTTTTAATTATTTTAAACCAACTAAAACTTTACTAATATGATTTGAATTTCTCATTAGATTAATGTTTTTTCACAATAGTAAGTAGGTACACTAGTGATAATACAAGTGCATTTTCATATCCAGGCAATGCAATTATAACAAATCATCACAAAATTGGAATAATCATATTTATCATCTGTCCCCATGCGTTTCCCCCTAAACACTCTAAGTGAAAATTTTTTAATACAAAGAATCAGAAGATCATAGTCTTAACTCTGGGATAAATTCTAGTATATTTTGATTTAAAGGGATATATAAATCACCAATCACTATTACATAAAAGGATAGTCCTTACCCTAATTCTATCCACTTAATTTATTCCTATCCAACAAGCGTAAAGTCTTGTGAATTTAAAAGGGCTTTCTTGTCCTACTTTCTCTCAGGCAGCTTGAAGTACTAATCATACTACGCCTGTAATAATATGGGAATTCTGGGTTATCACCAAGTGAGCAACCCAATTAACCAGAATTCCCACAAGTGGATCTCACTATAGGCGGCCCTTTTACACCACTAAGCTTACAACTACTATATTGGAGAAAGAGGCTCTTCTAGCGGCACCACACTAAGATCCTGAGAGGCTTCAAAACATATCTGGCTAAAGCCTTAAATATGTATAGATCAAAGTTTCTACTAATTTAGGATTTAAACACTTGAATCATAACACAATACACCTTACTGATAATGACATATCGTTGACTAAGCAGAAAAATAAGATTACATCAAATTACTTGAGGATAAACTAGAATTAGCTTTGTTTTGCATCAGTGTGTTTAAAGCTAAACATTTTCTCAATGTCTCTATCATCAGCAATAAGAACCACACAATTGTAACATACACTAAGGCTTCCTGCAAAGAAATTCTTAGTATAACAGATCTCTTGGTTGTAGCAGAAGTTTGAGATTGGGTTTAAAGCTGTAAACTAGTGATGAGGGCGATGAAGATGAAATGATGGGACGAAATAGACTATTTATAAAGTTAAAAAGTGTCAATAATTATAGGATGTGTAGGGGCGTGGTGCCTAGGGGACCTCCAGGGCCCCATATGATCAGAATCTTTCTCAGCCTCCCATATCAACCGCTTAGTCAACGCCCTCATTGTTCCACATCATCCTCATGACTGAAATGGTGGGGGTCGCACCTCTCCAGATTTGAAAAGTGGAGGTGCAATTTCAGAAGGTATCTCCATCGATTAATATACATGTGATGCTTCCTGATAGAAAATCCTCATTGGAGCCGCCAAGGACAGGTTTCAACATGAGGGCTCAAGAGTTGACTTATCAAGGCTCAATTTGTGGAATAGGGTTCTTGGCTTGCTCATAATATAAAATACTGCAACGCCGCCTTCAAAATCCTGTTGAAGGAGGGGTATACGGTCATAGGAATCAGCCATGTACTTAGTTCAGCACTGTCCTAATTGACATCAGCAATGGAGTACTCAAAGTTCATCTTTTAATGGCTTTTAATGCTTAGAATAAAAAAATGTCAAGATTGTTCTGTTGAAATCTGGGTCAATGATGGTAAAAGAAAATTTTATAACTAAATAGAAAAAAGGGCAAGGAGGGTTGGCTAACAATATAAAGATGTTTCCTTTTTGTGGTGGTGACAATGCCTTGTGTGACTAGGGCTTGAAGCCGGACAATTTAATCAGTTAAAGGCCCCTATGGTCAAATTGGAGTTCTCAGGCATGGAGATATTGAGTTGGGGCTTAACACTACTTGGTAATCGATGAGCACGCCCATATGGAGCTTCAAAGTTGAATATCTTAATAATTTGATGGTAGCCTATATGTTAAGCGAACAAGGCGCTGGGTAGGTAGTGGTTCCAGAATTTAGGGTCAGAGCATCCATATTCCACAAAATAGAGATGTGGTTTCTGTTAGCACGTTCCACCGCCACATTGGTTGAGTGTTTTAGGGGGAGTTGAAACTTTGGTTAGTTCCAAAAAGAAAATTTAGTTCTTGGAATAGCTGTGAGGTGAAATTAACCCATTGTCCATAAAGTAAAGTTTGTGGGCATCCATTCTGGGTAAAAATAGATTGTTTAAGGAATAGGGCCATGGCTTTTGCAGTAGCAGAAAGAATGTAAATTGCTTTAACCATTTGGTTAAAATAGTCTATGGCTAATAGGTTATATCTTTGGACGAGTAACCCAGTGAGCAGAGGGCCCAATACATCAATGCTGACAACATTTAGGGGCTGATGGAGCTATGGCTGAATGTTGATACCAGGGGACTAGCTTGATCCTGGGATTGACTAATCATATAATCCTCTAGAACCTCCTAGATGATCTCTACCATCTGATCCCAGTAGCATCATTTATTTAACATTTGTGGGACTTTTTCAATGCCTTGTGTCCCACATTCATGTGCCCTTAAGGATAACATTGCTTCATAAAGAAGGGCAGATATAAGGGAGTTATTTCTTGTTGATTTTCTTATACAGCACTCCCAATTTTGATCTGATTGTCTCAGATCGTTTTCAAGCTCGCTTGGATCTCAGGAGTCTCCAACTCCCATCGCTCAAGCCAGCCAATTAGATCATACAGTCAGCTTTCATTGGGGTCAAAGTGGCTAATAAAGACATTCTTATGAGACTTCAGCATTTTGATAAATCGCTCATGTGCGATAGACAATAGTAAAATTTTAGTTTTGCAGCCTTAGAGCCCATCTTTCTAATTAAACATCTGGGTCCTTCATTAGCTGCAACCATAAGATTGAATAATGGTCAGTGATGATGGTTAATTGGGTGATATATAGGTAGGGTCGGATTTGCTTTACCAAAAATACAACAACCAAGCACTCACGCTTGGTAATGCTAAATTCTATCTGGCCTTGCTCAGGGTCTTGCTAAAGTAAGCCACTGGGTGATCGACCAGATCTTCATCATGTTGAGCTATGATAGCCCCAACAGCGACATCACTAGCATCAGTGAATAGCAAAAAGGCCAGTTGAAGCACATATGAACAAAATAGGCTCAGTAAAAAGAGATGTTCACAAAACATTAAACGCCTATTCTTGTTCATGCTAAACTTGAAAGGCATATTATTTTGTAGTGGGTAATAGAAGATTAGCTAAGTTGGCAAAATGAGGGATAGACTGACGATAATAGCCTGCCATGCCAAGAATTACTTGAATATCACTAAAACTCTGGGAGAGATACATCTTTTTGATGGCGGCGACTTTATCCAGTATAGGTTGTATACCATGTTTCAAGACCTAGTGTCTGAAGAATTCCAAATCATATTGGAAGAAGGAGCAATTCAAAGGTTTGAGTAATAACGTGGCCTTTATAAGATGATTAAAGAATTCTTGAATAAGTTTAACATGGCCATTTAAGGTTTGTGAGAAGACAATGATATCATTAAGGTACACAACAACACAGGATAGCTCAAGTCCACTAGGGTCCCGTACATGGCACGTTGGAATGTGGCAGGCGCGTTGCAAAAACTTTGGGGAATTCTCTTTGGCTAAAATATCCCTCATTGGCTATGAGCGTGCATTTGGACCGATATTCAGGGGCTAGCTCTACTTGCTAATATCCACTAAAAAACCATAGCGGAAAAATATTGTGACACAGAAAGAAAGTAGAGAGAGTTGTCAATCTAGGGCAGGGGTTGATTATCCTTCTTTATAGAGGAGCTAAAACTTAATTATATTATCACTATGCATTGACTGACATTTTTTTTAAAACAGTAAGAGAGGGAGGCCCAAGGACTACGTGATGGCATCAATATGCTGGCTTCAGGTAGTTTCTTGAGCTCAACAGCCATCTGAGGATTTCTACTTTACTTTAACAGCAAAGATGAGATTTAATTTGATAATCTGCAGTATTAACGTGGCGTAACATGCCTTTCATTTACTCTAAAAATATAGGTAGAGGTAAAGAAAAGTTCGGAGTATTCTTTCAATAATCTCTTAGCTTAGCTCTGTTGTTCTCTGATGAGCTCTGGCTCAATAGAGGTATCAAATAGAGCTACTCATGGGGGTGACTCTACCAAAATCTCTTAGACTTCCAAAGCTACAGATGTTGTTTTGCCTCCAAAGGAAGGAGGCGAACATTAGTGACTAGAGCATGAGACCTTATTATCCTAGGCTTGTCAGTGAGGTTAGCCACCAGCACCAATATGGATCCAGCATAGGTGGGATCTAAAATTCCCAGACATGTCAGGACCTACTAGACGGATGGGTTATCCATACCTCAGATTTCTAGCAATTGTTATAAGGTAATATTGATATGAACCCAGGTATTGATGATGACCTGTGACTTTAATGGTAAAGTGTTCATCTTAGGCAGATGAATAGACATGCCCTCTTGGCCGTCTACCACAGGAGGAGGTATCTGTACTTGAGAAACCCTTACATGATATTAAATCTGGATGATCTTGCTTTTGCTACCAATAGGAAAGCCTGAGCTTTGACCTCCATCTTTGAATCATGGGAGATTCAAAAATCAACGGGACCCAGTTTATCAGCAGGGATATTAATCCTTCATCAATTTGTATGATGGAGGAATAGTCATGAATAAACTGAGTCTTAAGGTAAAGGTCATACCTTTGGTTGTCTAATGCAATGGCTGAGGTATTCACTAAAATTTGTTAAAGTGAATATATAGCGAGGAATAGGCCTCATTAATATAATGCAACTTGGCCCACCTGTGCGTTATTTATGTAATGTGGCAAGTTATGAGCGATTTTGATGCACTTAAGTAATTTAAATTAAATGAAATTCACAGAAAGACCACTGTTTATAATGGTGTAAACAGGGATTTTATGAACTTAAATTGGCGACGCATGTAACTAAGCTCTTTAAATTGAGGAGGTAGCGTGAGGAACATAGGAGATTCACCAGAAGCATAGTAAACATTATAGCTCTTTATTATCAATGATTACTAAGGCTTCTTTTTCTAGTATGATAACAATAGACTCATCAGAGGTCGCTAAACATTATTGTGTTGGTACAGGGATCTCAGTATGAAGTGCCTTGTCCTTCATGCTGACTGCCCTTTCCTCACCTCCTCGGCGAGTCTCTTCCAGAAAGTTTTAGAGCTATGACTTAATCCACTGCAGTAGGAGCATTGTGGTTTGGGATTCTTCTGGTTCTCAACAACGTTGAATTGAAGATGGCAGGGGGAGATAAATGTGGTGGACTTAGAATGCAAGGTAGACGCAAGAATTTCATTAGTGAACAATAATTTCACAGATTCAGGTGAAGCTTTATCTGGCCAATCATGCGCATTAGGACCACATAATAATATACCAATGTGGAGATGACCACGGTTATGGCGTCATCCAAAGTAATATGACTAGTCTTTACCCAAGTTTAATCTTGGGCATATAACCTGCTGGAGAACTCCAAAGGACTTTCTCCTTTGTAAAACTAAATGCCCATGAACGCGGGCTTCTGATTGGTCAAGTTTTTGTTGCTTCCAAATTGCTGGATTTAGGCGGAACAACTTGTTTCCAGGTGCGGCGTTCTTTTGTATGAAAAGTCATAATCTCCTAGACAGTACTATTCAAGCAGGAGTTTATAAGCTTTCCCTTCTGCCATTCAAAGCCTCATCTATCAAAAATTTGTAAGCGTACAGGAATGAGGCAGAAATCCTGCCCAGGAGTTAACTTCCCCTTGAAACTAGGTTTGAGTTAGTCACTAGAGGGATGGAAAGATTATTGACGCCAGGAACTTTTTCAGTCTAGGAAATCTTGGTCTCCGCATAGATGTGAGGGGCCTGTTGATCCATTCATTATCTGTATTCTTCCAAATACTCCCAACTTTAGTCCAAGGTTCTGTTAAGAGAGGTTATGGAGGCTTTATGAGAAACTCATTCCTTTATATCTTGAATCTCTGCACACTGGAAGAGTAGCAGACTCTTAAGTTGCTCAAACTAGTTTTTAAACCTATGACAGGTTTGTTCAAGTTGGGTGATGCATCTATTGGTGAGAGTCATGAATGCGCTGAGATAATCAATTTCATCTGACAAAGGCCTTGATCTAGACTTTGGGGTCAAGAGGAACTCTATCTACTTTTAGCTAAAACCTTTGAGCCACATTGTGTATTTGATCCTATAAGTCAGCAATTGCCATCAAAACTACCTGTTTTCAGGAGTCATTAGGATTGTTGGGAGTAGGCACTGCGGGACTGGTAAGTCCTTGTGATACTCAGAACCTTTGGGCTTTTCTGACCCTTCACTCCCAGAGTTGATATAATGAAAGGCTATATCCTGGTAGTTTTGTTGGAGGGTCCGCACAATGTCTTCAATCGTGTTGTTGCGTTGGTTCCAGGTGGCCTCAAAGATCTGCACCTTTTTCTAAAGCTGGTCCTCAAGGTAACCCAAAATTGCACTATCTAACACTGCGAGTTGATTACTAGTATCATAAATTAACCAATGTTTATTGACGATGGCTTCCCATTTGTCTTGAATAAAAGAGGAGGCTACAATATAGAAGACGACAAAATCTGTGTGGAGGGTTTGAGTAAGATCTAGTTGTCATAATACTTATATTAATTCAGCCTGAGTATATGTAGGAGGTGGTGTATGGATGAATGGACGAAGATTCAGAGATAACGTTCTGTACTCAAAGCCAATTTTTCCAAAGGGTAGTGGGTCCATAGTATATAAATCTTACATTGTGGAAGGCAACAAAGAGGCTCAAAAGCAACTGGAACGGCCTCCCATGGAGCAGAAGCCATACAATAGTTGATGAAGAATCTCGTTGAGTTTCTCATATTGGAGTTAAATGATCATGGTCAACGGATGGTAGGGTAAATTTGGAAGGGACCCAAAACTCTAGGATTTCACGATGTAGGGTATGTAGTTTGTAATGAGAGGCGTTGATCCATAAAGTTATGTTTCTCAGTTAATCAGCAGGTTGGTTTTCTTGATTGCTATTATTATCCATTTTTTGTGATAGTGTTTTCACTTGGACAGCTCAGAGCTCCATGTAGCGTGCACCACATATATTGGCGTAGTAGTTCTCTTGACTGTATTCAATGCAAAAAATGGGCTCAAAGATTTAAGCTCTTGTAAAGTTCGATGAAGAAAAAGATGTAGAGAGTTATACTACTTATTAGGTTGAAAAGTGTCAATATATATAGTATGTGTGGGGACCTGGTGCCTAGGAGACCTCAAGGGACTCATATGATCAGGATCTTTCACAGTCTTCCAGTTCAACCACTTAGTTATAGTCCTCTTTGTTCAGCATTGTCCTCATGACTGCAATGGTGGGAGTTGAGCCTCTTGAGATTCAATGGTTGGAGGTACAATTCAGAAGGCATGTCCATTGATTCTCTGCACATGATGCTTCCTTATCAAAATCCTCATTTGTGCATCCAAGGACAGGTTTCGATTGTGAAGGCTTTAGAGTCGACTTATTGAGGCTCAAATCAGGAGTAGGGATCTTGACACGTTTATCATCATAAATCCTGACAACATCAAGCAAGACTTACTTACCAAGAGACTTTAGATATGCACAGACTATTACTGCAAGTTAATCAAGGATGAATTCTACTTGTGCATCAAACAACTATAAGCTATTTTTAAGGGCTACGTGAACTCCAATATAAAGCTCAAGCTAGCAGCAATGCGCTTAAACCCAAGTCAAGGTTCTACAAGATGACAAAAATTACTTGATAAGACAGATGGACACTCAGATTCCACCCTGAAGCTCTTTTCAGAAATCCAATGTAACTGCAATTATGTGTACACCAATGCTCCATCTGTTACACCTTGAGTGAATTAATACCTCATTAAAACTCCTTTGACACTTTAAGCGAAGATAAAGAACTAGTTTAACAGAAACAATTCCTCTTGAAGATCATTCTCCTAAATGCTGAGCACATTGTGCTTTTCTGACATTTAGAATGATGCTCAAGAACTATTAAAGCAAAGATTCTTAGTTTTTAGAAGGCAACTGCTACTGTCTTAATTGCAACTAATCACGAACAATACATAGAATGGCTAATTGAAGAAGCGAAATGGTACTTTAGATCAATACATGACATCTGGTTGACTCTATCAATAGATTTCACCACAATAATAGAATGCTCTCATGCAAGCTCCTTGAAGCCTGAAGTCGCACCACTATCACCCCCCAGTGAGGATATCTCAAGCTGACTTACCACTACCATAACTTGGGAGCACCTGTGAACCACCTGGTCAAAGAAAAGTCAGCTTAGGAACAGATAACCCCAACGCCAGCTAGCTCAGCGTACCTAATGACAAACCTTTCATTTACAACCTAAGCCAAAAGTGTAGTTAACACAACAGCCCTGTAAAAGATCATCCAGGAGCCACTGATGATTCTGTCTACCACTCTAATAGCCTTATGTTTATAATAGATTGCTGAGAATTACGCAGATGAACAACTAATGTACAACATGACCTACCACCTCCGATGACATTCAGAATAAGGTAAAAAGTAACCTCCTGATAAAGTACTCACGCGAAAACTCTCAATTTTAAGCTTGCACATTACTTAGATAATTTGCTACACAGGACAGCAATTTATTTATAAATAATTATAATATTTTTTATACTGCAGGTCTGATTCAACAAACATCGTCTAACTCACAGAACCATGGGAGCTTAGCTTCAGGAACACCACTAAGCTCTTGCAACACTGAGATATATAACATCCTAAAATCAATCCTGGTCTAACAACGGACAATTTAGCTTTATAAATTCCTCAGTATTGGGACTTAGTGTCTAAATTCCTTACTTGGCAAGGAAATGACCTGGATAAAAAGAAACGAAGAAACTTACTACAATTCTCTGTTCCAGAAATTCTTGAAATGGAATCTGTATAATATTTTAATATCTTCTCTAGTAAATAATATAGGATCATTGGCCCTACTATGAGAAAACCCTCCCGAGATTACTCAAGAAATTTCTTAATATTTAATGATTTTATTATATATTATTTAATGAAACACTAGTATAGGAAAATAGTTTACATTTAAATTAGCCCTTCTATACAATTCCAGGGGGCTTTAAATGAGTGCATATATTTTTGACGCCTGATTGATTAAGATTATTTGATTGTTTACTTTGTGAAGTCAGATACATTATTTATAAATGTCTAGAGCCCAAATATTAAGGAGATGAGAATATTTTACTTATAATTGATTGATTACAGCTGAAGGAGTTACAATAAAATACAATACTAGTTCAGAACGATATATTTTGTTATGAATTATATCTTATTTTCACCCAAGACGCATGTGACAATATGAACTGAATGCACGTCTCTATATAAAGATTCAATTAAAGCTTATCTATTATGAAGCATTTTCTTACCATATTCAATAGATCAGCTCAATAATCAATAGTTACACTAACAAAATTCCAAAAGCATTGTCAGATCCAGCTCTTGTGACTCTAGTAAATCATTGTGACACTATAAGAATTTGAAGCCCATCCATCTCCACTTGTACTTCCCCCTACCACTATAAGTGATTTTTTTCTTACATAAAAAGTATCACGTGATTATAGTCTTGATCCTTCTATAGAGGCTATGACGTTTTATCAAATAAATACTCAAAACTCAATTACTATTACACAAAATAATAGTTTTTACCTAAATCTTATTCTACTTAATTTCTTCCTTTCCAACAAGAGTTAAGTCTTGAGAACTTAAAAAGCTACTTTTTGCTTTCTCTCTCTGGAAGATGCGACACACTAAGCATACCATGCCTAACATATTGTGGAAATTCAAGCTTAGCACCAAGAGAGAAAACCAAATAATCAGAAATACTAAAAGGGCAAAGTTTCTTTGATTTAAAAAGTTAGTTTTTCCATAAATATCTAGAACATAGTTATAGGATTTAAACTTTAAACTTAGTAGTCCACCATAACTGGAAATTAAGAGGCATAGTAAAAGAATGGGGGCATAGAGCGGCATTACATACTTAGCATCAACAAGGGTGGTTAGCCAAGCAGGTAAAACTGCTTCCACCCTAAGTGCAGGTTTTGAGTTCGAAACCTGTACTGGCTAGAAAACTTCTCGGTGTGGTATATTTGTCCCAAGGTCGACCCACCTCGAATAATTTTTTTACTTAGCATCAACAGCGTTGGAGTAGAAATTTGGTACTGGACCCTATAGTTTGGTATCTTATATGACAGAAAGAAGGTAGGTACTCAATGAGGAATTAACGCTTCTTGGGAGCTATCTTATTTTGGATGGGAGATCATATAGTAGTGGTACACAAAATCCAAGATGAGAACAATATTGTTCCTTATGATTGATTTTATATTTTAATTTTCATTAGTTTGTAACGAATAAATAATGAATAGCCAATGTTTTAAGCTATAGCAGAGCAATGATCAGAAGTTTCCTAAAGCTAAAAGGAAAAATCTGTCAAACTTGAGTAGCTTTAGTGCGCTGAGATCCCATTGTTCCATATGCAGCCTTAGGGATCAAATCATGATCCATTTTGTTTTAAATAAGTCAGAGATTAAAATTTTCAACAGGGGATTTTTTGTCTACTTTGGTTAAAATGTTAGAAGTGGGATACCATTTCTACTCTTAAAAAAGACAAACAAACTGGAGATTAACTGATATAGTTCATTTAAAAAATGTGCAGCAAGGCTAAATGAAGATTATGTTAAAGCCATAGTGGGTTATATCAGCTTGATTATGAAGTGTTGCTCGTTAAAAACTAGCTTCACTTGCTGAGAAAACTAAATTATAACTGTTTTGTTATTTGTACAATATAAGAATAAGAAGATTCTATGTCTTTAATGTCTTGATTAGAAGTGGGAACATTGACTTCAACAGGGCTTGTCTTATAAAAACAGCTGGATGTACTAGGCATGGGACTTGTAGTTGAAGGCACTTAATAATTGTCAGCAGCGACAGCCTCTTGCCTTAAGCTGACCTATCTTTTGCTGAATCAGAGGGGCTCAAAGGATTATTTTCCATGGTGTGATTGGTACTCTTGAAATAGATAGAATACTTTCTCAAGATGGAAAATTTAGGAGGTGAGATAGCTAAAAAGTTGTACCATGCTTTAGATGCAGAATGGGAAGGCAAAGAATTTTTTAAAGATCAAGAGGAACCACCATAAAAGCTTCTTTAATGTGCAGCAGCGAGATAAGATTGTGATTAACAGCTTTAAAGTACAACTGTTTTTACGCATGGTTTAAACTCAGATAAAATAGATGTGATAGAGTCATATAAGGTTTGTCAAATCCTCATAACTAAATTTTAAGAATCAAGATTTAAATTTTGGTCTAACTCTTTGATATATTCTCCTCAATTGAGGCTAATCCACAAGAAAGCATGTTTTTAGTTTCTAATGTTAACTCACCTTCTAAACTTTCTGATTAGCACAGCCTATCATTTGCCCAAGAGTGTAGCAATATTAAGTGCAAGACCATAATAACTTGGGCAACTTAGGTAAAGTAATTGGATATAATTTATTATTTGATGATTGATAGTCATTCTATAGCAGACTCATAATAATAAAGAAACGAAAATACTTCCTTCTACATGGACGTATTTATCTATTAATAAAGATTAAAATAAGTTGCCTGAGGGATCAGTGGGTTGACTGCATAAATGGACATTAGAGATTTCATTTAAGCCTAGGAAAATTAATATTTTAGTGATAATCGTGAGGTGAATAGCATCTAACTAAAGGTGCAATCCATAAATATTGTTAATAACATGCTCAATTTTCTTGTGGGCTGAGTGAAGGAAAGTTTTGGAGGCAAACATCTGATTCAAATGCCTTATTGCATTAATTATATAAAGGTCTTTCCCTAGACTCAAGTTGACGATGTTAAATAGCAAGGATGTGCTGCTTCAACTTTTGTACAGAGACAGATGGTGCTACCAAGGCTCTTAGTTGAACATGGTGAGTAGCTAGAGAGACCTCCGCATTTTAATGCACCCCATCTTGGGTTAGTTCCTCCCTTTAGCAACGCGGCAAATTGGGTATTGAGTGGTTGCACTTGTTATAACAAGGAATTAAATCTGACATTCAGAATCCCCAAAACTATTACTGGGCCCAGGAGGTTCATGGGGCCAGGTCTGCCCAAAAGGCCAGGGCGTTTAGGTGTACTAAGATTTCTAGGGGATCCATGTACACCAGGAGTTCTGGGCGGCCAAGGGTCACCAGGCATCCCCAGAGGGCCTGAAATTGAGTATCATAAAGTTATTAGGTTTGATGAATGTTTTTCTTGATTATATTATATTGAAACCCTAAGTATTCTCTTAGGGTTCAATCTGGTTTTGTCTTTCATTGGTGTTAATAACCAATTTCGTTTTTAGAAAAAGGCTTTAAGAACATTATAGTTGTTGGAGAGTTCAGAGAGGATTATTCTGAGTTCCCTTAATTAAAGAAAAAAATGCATTTCATTAATGAGCTGACAACTTTTTAGTAAAGTACTTCCTATCTCTCTAATGAAATTATAGGCAAAGCTATACTATTCAATGTTGATAGTGCAAAGCTATAGATAAATTAAGAGGCCAGATTTTTTTTTTAATGGAATCTTTCCACCTACAATAAATGGTATAGGGGTGGGTGTGCAAGTTGATTCAAGTAGCACTCATTAAGTCCCTCTTCAACTTGCTTAATGATGAGAGTCACATTAGAGCATACATCTATCAGTGGAGTTACCACAGCTAAAGCTTGTCTTTTCATATTCTCATAAGCCTGGGACAAAGACCACAGGTAAAAAAGTTAAAAGAATTTTTGTAATCCTGAGATAGGTAGTTGATAACTTTAAGTTGATGGGGCATTAACTTTCACCTCCATGAAAGATGGTAAATTCAAATTAACTTATATGGCAGAAAGTTCTTATATGTGCATGTTAGTCACCCACTAAGAAAATGGTTTTCACGGTAGAAAAATATTTCTGAGGCAGAGTCACTTTTGTTCATAGCATATTGTCAAGGTAAACTCAGATTTTAAGATAACCTGGAAGGGAGAAATAGAAAATTTGTTGGGACTAGGGATAAAATACCAAGTCCAAATGATATTTCAGGTTACCAAAAGACCCTACCAAAAGGTTTTTAAAAATATACAGCTAAGGGAAAAAATTTCCTTAATTGTTAAATATCCTAAAGTTTAGCAACTTACTAGTGATAAATAAAATATTGTGTATGCCTCATAATAATTATTTTATTATAGGGAGAAACATTTACAGGGGGATGAGGTACCAATTTAACAAATAAACTCTCCAAGAACTTCTGAGAAAGATAACTATCCAATTTGTTCTCGTTGGTTTTGGTGAGTATCCTACAATTTTTTTGAAGTAGAGGCAATTGATTTTTATTGGGTTTGAACACCAACATCTGAAATGATTTTTTTGGATTGAAACCCCAATCACTCCACTAGAGGTAATTAGCTCTTCAGATTGTGTCATAATCCCAACAATGGTAATGGCATCATCTAGTTAGATATGATTAGCAGTAACCAAGAATTGAATGCTTTCATAAAATCATCTAGACTATCTAGAACAACTCTCCACTTTATCAAGGAAACAACCATGAAGGCATGTTCTTTGGTTCAAGAGGGGCTTATCATTTCTGAAATCCTTTTGTAAGGCGGTCTTGACTAGAGAACATGTATGGTAGTCATGCAAAGAGGGGCTGTATTCTCTGGCTTCTAAGCAAAGGTAAGAATTGATGTGCCTCACATTCTGACTTTGGCGGCCTCCTCCATTATATTTTTAATCAAAGAATGATTCAATACTCGCATTATAATAATTGGAGATCTCCAAAATGGGATTAACAATAGAGCATGGAGTGGTAGAAAGAGTCTTTTCTGGCTCAGCACTACATAGCGGCTCAAAGGATAATGTCACCGCATACTCACATGAGGTTCACTTTGATCCGCTTGTCTTCTTAGGTTCTATATGTCATCATGTACTTTATTGCAAAATTGATCAAGGGTGGCTGTACTGGCTTTCTGCTTCATCTGAGATTTCTGGCTGAAATGTCTGCTTCAAAATTGGTGGCTCAAATTTTGGGGTTGGTTAAATTTGTATTTGTCCAGATTTTTATTGGTGACCTTGGTACTTGAATCCATTCTTTCCATCTCCTCATATAGTGCTTCCAAGGTGATTTTGGAGTAAATAGGGTGAAAATTTGGGAGAACACTACATCCTTGGGCTATATGGTCTTTTATCTTATGCAAAGCTTTAAACTTTACAAATAGTTTATTTCTTCACAGATTGTCAGAACAGACATGTGTAAAAAGTAGTTCCAGGGGGCCAAGTGGACCTTTGGGGACTCATGGCACTTCTATATCATTAGTGCCACTAGATTTGTAGTCCCTTTGAGTCCTCAAAAACAATTAGAACCATCAGCTCTAGCAAATCACTAGGCCCTTTAGACTTTTCAGGCCCACAAGAACCCTCAGTCCCTTGGACCTTATAGGCTATGGAGAGATACTGTCATCCCTTTTGTAGTTATTTAATCATCGCCTCTACTGATTCAGGTGTTTCACTAGAGCTTACTTAAGAGCTTTTATCCAACCAGCAGAAATTGAGGAGTTTATACTAAAAATATTCACATAATATGGTTACTACACCTTGTATATGGTGAATTATCTAATTCTCTATATATCCCAAATATAAAAAGACAATAGAGCAATAGATTATAAGCTTTATAATTAATAGCCATTGTCCTGTATTTTCCTTATCTCATATAAATGCTAGAGCGGCTTAATAAAGCTCAACCAGTTTAGGGTTGAGGTTCTGCATAAATTTCTATTGTTGTAACACCTCCTGATGATGAAATCCTTTCAATTGGAGGATGAAAGGAAAAGTGGTATGTACATTAATTAAAGGCAGGGTCACACCCTATTGTCTAAATTGTTAGTGGCTAGGGTAGTTGAACTGTAAAGCTTTCACACGTAGGAAGGTACCGCCGTGGCTTGGGAATGGCTGGATCAGCTTCCAGTCAAATAAATTCTATATAAGAGATGCTGGAGGGTACTGCTGATGTTACTAGACTGAAGGATATATTGATTATGATCAAGAATGAGCAATCTGACTTAAAGATAACTCAGAATCTCAAACTATTGGGCTGTATGGGTAATCATTCATATTGTATGTATTGATATATTTTCTGATACTTACCACCCAAAAAGAGGAGATTCATTGATTGATTTATTGTCCATGTTCTGACTGAATCTTTTTAATTTAAAAAACTCAGGGCCTCTTTTAGTGTGCTTCAATATTGGCTTCAATGATATAGTGGAGGTGGAAGGCTGATCTTCTGGTTGCCTGCCAGATATACTGTTTTAAGTATTTAACTTCCTTTTTGATGGCTATTAATGTTGAAATGACACCTAAATGGTGACGGCAACTTCACTTTTGCGTTTATGTATCCATTTAATGACAACTATCTGGTTCATGCCTGCTAACACTATTGTCTTAAATATGAAAAATGACATAAGAATATATGCTATTTTAAAATTTAGGAAAGAAGTGAAAATACTTTATATATATAAATTTTAATATTTATAGGATGTGCTGGAGTCTTGTAGCGCAGAGAGTATGGGTTTTCCTTAGTTAGGATCTTCACTTCATATCCAGTAGAGGGCCAATAATTAGTTTCCCTCATCCATTGACATCAGTATTATTAGGAAACTCTGTACTGATCCTTTGGGACAACAACATTGGGATTCAGGATACTGTTAATCTAGGTCATCAATTTGTAGACCAGTCAGATCTGTATCTTGGTGATGAAACCTGATTTTTTCTATTGGTTCTTACATAAGTTGGGGGCATCTATTACTTAAGCAAAATTAATATTTGTCATCAAGGTTAATTCCAGTTAAGGGGGTTTAATTCGATTACTTACTTTTATCTTTAAAATGTTTAAATTGTATACTATCACAAATTGATGACAGATTATTTTCATCTATGATGCTATTAGCACCAAGATGGCATGATTATTGGGTACTTGGAAGTCTCAAATGGACAACTTGGGTTATGATATGGTTGATTTAGAGATTCTTACTTTCTCAGAGATAGCATTTAGTAGTTGAATGGCTTCTGGAGGTGAATGTAAAAGCTTTTGCTTCATTAATTTTATTATTTAACCGAGGCAAGCCAACCAGGGGACAGGCATTAACGAAAGAAAGAAATGACATGAAACTTGAACAGGGTCAACTCCGTCGAAGAAAGTTTTTCCACCTCCGGATCGGGACTCAAATTTTTATGGTTACGTCATGGGTAAGGTTTTCGTGTTATTAGACCTACTAACCGCCAATAGCTTCCTTTGGCTGGCACCCCGATCGATGTGCGAAGGGCGGGAATCGAACCCGCAATCTTCAGGTTGGTAGCCGTACGCCCTTACCGACTCGCCTTCCACCCCCAGCTTTTGCTTCATTAAGAGTCCGCATATATAGCATAAATCTTGGTTCACGACTGTAAACAATATTGCTAAGGATATATAAAAAATGAAAAATCTACACTAATTTAAAAAATTGTAAATTGTAATAATTTTTAAATTCAGATGTTAATATTCAAAACAATAAGTAAAATAAGATTATGATGAGTTATAGGCGAATATCACATGTGAGCTGGAAGTAGATTAAGGAATGTAGAGAGGTGATGACACAGTCCCAGTTAAGAGGTAGAGTATAACAGGTTCATTATCAAAGGATAAAATGAGGTCAAATAATGGTAACATTGTTAAGTGATTTCCATAATCTACCATATAGAAGTTAATAGATAGTAAATCATAATATATGGCATAAGGTGGTTAATGGGGATTAGAGGAGTTAAACACTAATAAAACGTTAGGGTTTAGCATCAAGAAGATATTAAGTTGGTTTGGGACTCCTACCCTATCTTATTATCCATTAGAGCATTAACAGGGTAATTTATTGTGATTTGTTGGGTCGTGAACTCAGAGGTATTATGTCTAATTGCTCAGAGCTTTAAAAATATAAATTAGTAAACTTTAGCTCTTTGGTCATTTATCCCTGTTAAAGTTTCTGCTATTTCAGATGGACGATTCATCATTTTGCAGTAAGTATGGAATTCAATTGTCTTTAGTATGAAGATAATGACGAAAAGATGGTGTTTAATTATATAAACTTACAATATTAAGACTGAAGGCTTCCCTCTTCTTCCCAAAGCTTAATCACTATTCGATATGGCTTCCCAGGCTGATAACTTAGGATCTATATTAAAAAAAATTTCTGATAATCCATTTGTTTGGATCATCTACAAATAAAGATGCGTGGCAGCTCCCCCTTTATGGGTTGTGCACCACTAGTGCTTAAAAAAGGCTGCCCTTATCTGTCACTATCAAACATTTAGTGCCTGCCTTCTGATCTTACTGATTTATATAGTAAAAGTCAGACGCGATAAAACTTAAAGTATAAGAAAATCGAGCTTTTTAATAAAATAAACTACAATTTTTCTGTCCCATCTTAAGTCAAATCTAAGGGTTTAGATAGGGTTACTTGTGATGGTTAGCGCATCTTCATCCTTAACTCCTCGACTTTCACCACCACTTAAACAGTGGCTCACGGGTAAGCTTTATGAGGGTCTTCTCCACATCTGAGGCGTCTTGCTTTACACCAAGCTACACCTTTGTGGTCAACATCTTACTGACAAGGGGATCTGTTTTAAAACAGCACCTTTTCTGATGCGTCTTTAAAAATGCTAAGCCAACATTCCTTGAATTGCAGTAGTAAAAAGCCAAACAATTTGAATCACTAATTAGAAATCAATTTGATTGCAACCCAATTTGACACTAAAATCCATTTTTAGCTTAACCTGAAAGGCCTCTAGAAATGGGTTGTTAAGTTGAATATTATTATTTAAAAACTTTAAGGCTGCGACCTTAACCATCATCAACATCACCTGCCAAAAACTCAAAATTCATCCTTACAAAAGTTCATCAGTATTTCTGCTGGTAACCATAGATTGAAAATCGTTGACATCATCCACCAGCAATCATAAATAGAAAATTCTCAGCAATTTCCCCCAGTAACCATTTAAGAAATTAATTAATATCATTTTGTTCTCAGCTTTAGTCACAGATAAATCTTGATAAATAAGAAAAACTAAACTGCAGATTATCCTCAGCATTTGTCACTAGTAAATTGAATATTCAATGCTATTGGGGTTTATCCCCAATATTCTGGAAATAGTTAATACTTTAAAAATAGTTAAACATTAACTGAATTGAAAAACATATTTAGGGATGAAAACCCAAAAGTTGATTATGTTTAATTCGTCAGCAAGGGCGCCCAACATAATACAATCCACCAGAATTCATTGTAATAGTGAATTTAAAACCCCTGTAATATATAATATACTTGGCAGTGGTGCCTGATTAATAAATCTCAGCTGTTGATATTGAAAGAACCATAGTCTGGGTAAACCTTTTTAACAGACTAATAAAACATCAGATAGTACATATAAACTATTATAATATTAATAATAAAAAAAGCAAAATGAAGCAAAATTTTAGAATATACACCTGGTGTTGAGGATTCACAAAACTAGGGCAAAGCCTGACAGATACCTCTCAAAACCTTAACTGGGGGTGACAATGACTTCTTTAAGGGTGGCTAGCCTTTGTAGGTTCCTAAACTACCAAGGTTAAGATGCGTGTGATAAACCAAGGTAGTTATGTTAAATTTATATACTGGCGAGTATGAGGCTTATTTTATTCTACCATTCTGTAGGCGGTTGATAGAATGGCAAATTTTTTATCAACATCATTTCTGACTTTGTTCACTAAGACTAACTTTATTTTGAAAAGGCGGAGATCCTAAGTTTTAAAACATTTCAATTTTGATCATGAGTGGCAAGCTATATTAAAGCATTAAGCTGAGGGGTACTGCAAAAAATTTAAGCCATTCTAAAAAGGTTTTCTTGAGGCAGGATTTTTGGGTTTTTAAGGGTGTTTTGACATCAGAAACTGCATCCTAAGAAACAGTTTGGTTAAGGGTTTTAGCAAAGGTTTGTGCTACCATACAGAATAAAGATTTTGTATAGATGGAGTTCACCATGGCTACTGGTAAAGGGAAAATTTGTCAGGTGGGTCAACTTGCTTGCAGAGATCATTCATTAGATGGAGGTTTGCAGCATTGACAAAGATATACACTTAGACTAGGAGGCGTTATGTTGTCATTCCTGTGACAAGAGTCAAAGTAAAGGTCAAGCAATTCATTTTCTTTGACCAATTGTCATGCTTAAGGCAAGGAATATGATTATGGCCTCACTTTATACAGAATGGCGGCCAGGTGGTAATTTCTAAACCTCATCCTAATTTAATTGAGATAGGATGAATCTTTTGCACCAATAGGAATGTCTAAGTCATTTGTAGAATTAATTTTTATATTTTTTGAAATAATAAGATTAGTAAAGGGGCAAAAAAGGTTTTAATGGCTCTGATTTTTGTGTCAGAGAAGAGAGGTGCTTTGCCATGGGGAAAAAGAGAGGGCACCAAGAAGTTTGGCTGGCTATTCCCTTTTTGATCATTAGAAAAATGAGGAGCTTTGGCGCAAGGTTACAAAGAGGTCTCTGAGGCATTGGTTTAGCTGTTCTATTTTCTTCATCAGAGCAGCAAGGAGCATTGGCGCAGAAAATAAAAGGGAGCCAAGGCATTTGGTCCTTCTGTTCTAAATTCATTATTGGAATAGCGAATAATGTCAGCGCAGAGAAATGGATAGGGCACCAAGGTATTTGGGCTGGCTTTTCTGATTTTAGCAAAACAGTAAATAGCTTTGGTGCAGTAAATTATAGTGGGCACCAAAGCATTTGGGTTGGCTGTTCTACTTTTGTCATCAGAACGACAAGGAGCTTTGTCAAAATAAGCAAGGTAAGTACAGAGGCATTTTCAACAGAGCTGGATTCTTATCAAGAAATTTTGGAACATGCACGAAATTAAACTTGAATTTTCCAGTAAAAGAACTTGAGCTTTAGCGCGCTTAATTTTTGGGAACTCTTGTGCTTTACCTCAGGCTCCTTTGCAGAATATGGCTCTTCATCTTGCTTTCTTCTCTGGTTGTTTTTTGCACTTGGGGAGGTACAAAACTTAGTTAATCTGATTAGAGGTACGTAACAAAGCTGATTTAATCAATTCATATTATTTTGGCAGTCCTTATTAAGAAAATTAGACTGATTTTAAGATACTCTTCGCTACATAACTTTACAATGACATCCAACTTTTTATTCAGAATAGATTCAAGCTTAAAAAAATTTCACCTAGATTCTTTCCAAAACAAGTTAGTAGGTTGGCAGCGTGGCTTCTAAGCTTGCTTTAACATTTGGTATTAATTAAAACCAAGTTCATCAAGGGATTTATTTTCTAAAGTATCTCTTACCCTTCCTCTTCACTATTATCTGCTACTCAATAGGCAGTATCACTGTTGTTGAAATTGGTGCTGAGGTATTACATTTCAGGGGCACAGGTTATTAGCACACAAATTATAAGGTAGTGTTTGATGACATAAACCTTAGAAGAAACCTCAAAAAGGAAACCATATTATCATAAATAGGGTTTTTTTAATATATCAAAGGAGCACACTGTATTATTTAATAATTCCAGTGATTAAGCTTGATAAGGTATAATTAAAAGTAGTCTGGTGGTAGGCTACATAGGAAAAGCTCCCTTCAGATGACAACCCAACGTATATACGCCCTTTTCTTTTCAAAGTTCTTATAGATGCAATTTCTGGCTACTTAACAGCACTTAAGAATGGAAAACTAGGATGTTATGTAAATTAGACTAGGGAGAAAATGCCTAGTACTGGGGCATTTCCATAATTGTAGCACAAGTCAATAGCAATTGAGACATTGATGCAATGATATAGCAACAATAGGATAATATTACCAACTAATTTATTCTGTCAAAGAAAAAATATGATATTTAAATTAAAATTTTTATGATCTGGACATATTAAAACTGACGCTATGGGCTACAGTGATCAGTAATTTAAAGTTGAATAAGTTTCGCCGCCAAGGATTAAGTTATTAATGTGTCATTATAATTACTAATGAACAAAGGTGCCATTCCAAAATCACCAATAGTAATTTATTACAACATTATCAGCTCCCAATAAAGCTGAGGACCATGAGGCGAGAAGATTTATAATAACCAATCAAATATTGTACCTATATGACACTTAAGATAAAATTAAGTAGGTGATATATAAAAAGATGATTGCTTAAACCAATTGCAATAACCGGAATAATAGATAATTGTTGTTAGTTGGTTCCTACTGTAGTGTACATTGTGTGCATGATCCTCTCAAGAAAAGCTTTTTTGTTCTTAGCTTCATCATTTTAATAACTTAATGTTGTAAGAAGTCCATTGTCTCTTCAACAGCTCTGTAGGATTGAGCTTGATAAAACTTCCACAGGTCAAGCCTCTTCATTTTTTCAGGTGCCATAATATGATGTTGTATTGGTTGTCTATTCAAGGCCATTGCTGTCATATTTTTTTACAATTTCTATCTTTCCCATAAGTGATTGACATTTTCAGAGTGGCAACTTGGTGTGTTACTGTAATGAGCACAACTCTCAATTTTGCTGCTAATGGCAACAAGCAGGGATATTTTTGTGTACTTGGAGGTGCCTGGGTTAGACATTTTGGGAATATGGTTGATTTGGAGATTTTACATTCTTTGGACGCACTTGGTAGTGTAATGGCTTCTGATAGGTTTTGGCTAGGCACTTTCACTTCATTGGGGTCCACATATATGGCAACAATCTTGAGTCACAACTGCTAACGCTATAGTTGAGAATATAAAAAAATGTATGATATAAGCTATTGAAAAAAGTTATAATGTGGAATAATTTATAAGTTACAGATGGTACTATTCACGGTACTAGGAAGAATCAGAATTATGATTAGTGATAGGCGATTATCACATGTGAGCTGGAAGTATATTAAGGAATGTAGGAGGTGATGACTCAGTCCAGTTATAGAGTTATTGCAGAACCGGGACATTATCAAAGGATGGACTGTGATAAAATATTAGTAACTCAGTTAAGTGGTCTCCATTATCTTTTATTATGAAAGTGTGTTGGTTAAGTTTTTCTCTAATCACATTGCCCTGATCTTAGATAAGATATGACAAGCTGATGTAGATGAAGTAGGAGGTTATTAAGTGTTGATTCTGGCTAGGCCACAAGATGGGGTTAAACTGAAGCAGATTAACGGTTAGGACTTATGTCAGCACTGGGATTAAACAAGGCGATGGCAAAAGGGTGAATTTGAAGTTAAAGTTGAATTTGTTCAGAATTTCACGAGTCATGGGTGTGATGGTTTTGGCCAACAGGGAATTATCTTGAGTCTAGGACGATGAGATTTTGGTTATAGAATATTCCAAAGGACATAGTGTCAGGCATGATGGAGGAGTCTGGACTATTCTTGCAGCAGAGAGCTATGAGTAAAGGGATCTGGGAACTGGTGGTTTTTAGTTCCTCACTATTCACCTGCCTAATATACACAATAAAGCAGCTAGCTTAAAAGCCTTATCTATCTTATTATTGACTTTTTGGGTTTATATTGGTATACTTAGACTAACAGTAGCCATGTTTGGCACACAAGAAGGAGATGCATTTTAAAAGTGAGCTTAGGAGGCTATTGCCTCTTTATACACCTTGTCTTAAAGTCAGGGCTTGCTGCTTGGGGTAAGCCTACTCACAGACTGCCCTCCAAGGGTTGTTCATCCACAGCGCCTGTATTACATGAACTAGAAGGATGGTCTCAGGAACCCTTTTCGCCTTTGGTCCTTGACTTGGGTCCTGCTTCCTAATTAATTTGTGTCTCATTGGAAGGAGTTAGTGCTTTAAATAAAAAGGATATCCTTTCCTTTCCTGTCTTTGTAGTAGAGAGCAAAAGAGGGGCCATGAGCAGTTGTTTTCCCTGTGTAGTATTACCATGCTGCGACACTTTTGATGATGATATTTTAGGCGGCGTTTTTGCTTTGTGAAATATACTGGGTGCTAGAGTGTGTGTCCTGGAGTATTATTAGAAAATAGTAAGACCAGTAAGCTCTGACAAAAGGATTTCATTAGTGCTGAGTTTAGAGAAGTTGGAGCTTATCCATCAGACGTTTGTCCAGGTTCAGTTCCAGGGGGTTAGAAAAGCCAGCAGGGGTGAGGATTCGTTTGCCTTACAGTTGAAACAAGTTTTGATGACCTTGACAATGAAGCAGTCAAACTGGGTACAAGAACTTATGGAGGAGCAGGCGTGGTTGCCAGGCTAAGTGGAGGATTGTTTTGATTGGATTGACTGACCGGCGTGTCTGGTTGAGGCACAAAATTCAGCCTGGTCGGCGTTTCTGCAGTGCAGCCAGGGAAGGAAGACTCTGGAGAAATATGGTCAGATGTTCTGTGAGCTGGCAAAAGCAGCAAAGACGCTAGAGTCCCAGCTTCCCCGCCTTTTCCCTCAAAATTTGCAGGCTGATTTGTTGTTGGCAATGGTGGCGATGTGACCTGCGCTGACGCTGAAGAAAGAGGTAGCTTTAGCCTCCCAGGTGGAGCGGCAGGTGGACTTATTGCAGGCTTTTTGGGAGGTGGTGCAGTCCTATGGGGGTTTCCATGATCAGGATGCAATGAGATGTGTAGGCTCAGAGCTGGTGCGCAGCTCCATGGTTTTAGTTATGTGGAGGAGGAAGGGAAAAGTCAGGGGAATCATGAGGAGGGGGTGAGGTGCCAAAGTTGGCGATTTCCTTTGAAGCCCCCATACAGGTTCCTGAAGTTCAGAATATGAGGAAGAATGCTCCCTGTTATCTTTTCAAGAAGCCTTTGAATCCGGTGTCCCTGAATAAAATGCCTACTTTACTTTTTTCACATCAGTTTTTACCAGTTAAGGTGCGAAAAGGTCCTGGAAAGAAGGATACTAGAAGGCCCTGACCCTGGTGGACACTGGGGCTGATAAGAATTATGTGGATGAGGAGTGGGTCAGAAGATATGGATGGCTTTTACAGGAGGATGGATTCGTGTTAATAGCCGCCACCAAAAGGACTGGAGTCTGGCAGGTGCAGGCCAGGATTTTGTTAAGACAAGGCCTGGATGATTTGAAGAGAAATTTCATGCTGTGGCACATCTGGCTCATGCAGAGGTGCTGGGGATGAGTTATTGGCACCAGTTTCATCAGTAATTTGTTATGTTGGAGGGGAAAGTGATGATGCCACCTGGGGCATGGTTGTGTGAGAGTGGGAGTTACAGTCTCAGGGGCCACTGTGAAACATATGGGGAATATCTTCAGTAGTGCCACTGGAGGGTTTGTCAGAGGAGTACCAGGATTTTTTTTATTAAAGTTTGAACCCAGGGGTGAGGAGACCTTTTTGCCTATGAGGAATTTTCATTTAGAAACCAGTTCAGAGAAATCTCTGAGCTTCCAAGGGATGCCCAGTTTATCCATTAAATCCTCGGGCTTAGGAGGCTCTTGATATCTATGTCCACAAGATGCTAGGTCTGGGTTGATTGTGCTGTCAAAATCGCCGGTGGTTTCACCAGTGCTTCTTGTGCCAAAGGCGAATGGGGAGCTGTATCCTTGCATATTTTTCCAGATGTTTGACGCGTTGACAGTGCCTGACCCATATCCAATGCCACTCATGAATGATATTCTACCCCATGATTTTAGGTGTGTGGTGTTTACCAAATTGATTCTGGAGACGCTTTCAATCAGATTCCCATACAGCCGGAGAACCAGAAATATACTGTGTTTAAATGTTACTTGGGGAATTCTAATTATCAGGTTATGGTATTTGGTTTGTGCAATGCCTTCCCATTCTTCCAACGTATGATTGACTGTGTGTTGGCGGGCTTTGTGGGTAGTTGTTGCGTTGCTTATATGGATGATATTCTGGTATTTTCCAAACTCAGTGCAAGATCACTTGAGGGATGTAAAGAGTGTGTTGGAGGTGGTAATGGTGATTGGGCTTGAAGTTGAAAAGCAATTCAATTTTGAGTTTAATAGAGACTAAGTGTCTTTTCCTAAATTATGTGTTTTTCTGGGAGGGGATAGTGACATGTACCAATAAACTAAAGTGGTGCAGGAGTGGAAGGCCCCAGGATTTGGATCAAGGTGTGGATTTTTCAGGGGTGGTGTATTTTGCGTGAGGTTTTCCAGAATTTAGCTGAGTGGGCCGTGCCATTTACAAGGTTGACCAGAGATGTACCATTCATTTTGAGGGAGGCTGAGAAAAGGGCATTCCAGCGGGTGAAAACAATTCTGCTGTCAGCCCCAGTTCTGTCCCAAATTGACCCCTAGCAAACTGTTTGTAGTGAAGACTGATGTGTCATACTTTTTACTTGGATCAAGGCTATTGCAAGAGGGTGAAGATGGGTTTGAGCATCCTGTTTGTTACTTCATCTGGAAGATGATGTCTTCTGAGATGAATTGCCCAGTCTACAATAGGAACTTTTGGCAATAATGGCGACATTGGGGGAGTGGCAACACCACCTATTGTACGCCAGGCATAACAGAGTAATCTGGACCGATCATCAGCCCTAGAGTATTATATGTCCCCGCGTCTGAAGAATCAGAGATAGGCCCTATGGCATTTAGATTTGGTTCAGTATGACTTGGGGATCGAGTATAAGCTAGGAAAACAGGATATCTTGCCTGTTTTGTCTGTCATGATCCAGGATTGATGTTTTCTGAGGAGGAGTTGAGGAGATTTAAAACAACTACAATGTTGCGATTGAGTTTGTTTGCAATGATCAACAATTGGAGAGAAGGAGTGTCAGAGAGAAGTCAGATTGTGCAGAGGAGAAGTGAGTTAGGCCAGCAGATATGGGATGAGACGAGAGAAGGGGAGGCGAGCAAGAGACATGCATGGTTCTCAGTCTTAGTGTCTTATTTGCAATGAGGGAAAGATCTGGATTCAAGTGATGAGTTTGCAGCAGGAGGTGTTGGTAGCTAACCACAATCACCCTATGTCAGGACATCCAGATGTGGAGAAGACGCTGGACTTGGTTTGTCATATTTATCCATGGAGGGGAGTGGGTGTGGTGGTATGAAAGTATGTGGAGCGATGTAAGGTATGGGCGAGGTCAAAGTCCATCATGTGGTGCCAGAGGGGAAATTAAAGCCAAATCAGATTTTGTCCAGACTGTGGCCTCTGTGATTATGGATTTCGTCACGGTATTTCCTAAGTCTCAGGGGGTGGACGCCCTAATGGTTGTAGTGGAGCGCCTGAAATAGTATGCGGAGTTCTTCCCTTGTTGGTCAACCATTTATGCAAAGATATTTGGTCAGTCTTTTATGAATGAAGTTTTTTTTTCCTGACATGGGGATACTGAAGGGGATTGTGTCGGAACATGGTCTGCAGTTAAAATCTCAATTCTAGCTGTATCTGTTAGGAAACTAGAAGATAAAGGCTGCTTTATGTCAGCTTACCATCCCCAGTCAGATGGCTAAACTGAAAATGTAAATCAGATATTGAAGCAATATATGAGGTGCTATGTCTCAGGGCGGCAGGATGATTGAGTGAGTTGGGTGAAGTTGACGCAATTTGAACACAACAACCACAAGCATGCATCCATGGGGATGACCCTGTTTTTCGCAAATCATGGTCAGCTCTTGGAGGGTATGGGGCCCCAGGAGTAGGGTCAGAATACAGCTACATATGAGCTGTCCTGTGAAACCCAGGATACCTTGAGTCTCCTGAGAAGGAATCTGGTGGTGGTGTTTGCAGCTCAGAAGAGGAAGGCAGATAAGCATCAGTTGAAGGGAATGGTTTTCAAAAGAGGAGATTGAGTCTTGGTAAACGCTTGGAACTATGCTATACCTGTGAGAGGCCGGAAATTGTGGCTGTTGGCGTTGGGTCCATACTAGGGAGTGAGGGCGGTGAATAAGGTGGCGTTGAGCTGAGGTTGCAAGAGGGGTCGCAGGCTCATCTGGTATTGCACATAGCAGTTCAAACCATTCTTGGGGCAGCCGCATATGAGGGCCTCTTCTTTGTTTCCAGCTGAGGGGGGCCCAAGAGTATGAGGTGGAGAAAATTCTGGACATGAAGGTGGTGCGGGGACGCTGGTCATTCTTGGTCTGGTGGGTGGGTCACTAGGTTGAGGAGGCCATGTAGCGGATATCCTGAAATTTGTTCCCAATGTCCTGGGAAGATCCAATAGTTATTCTTGTCATAAGGGTGATGTAACAGTTGAAGTTTTCCCTCAACATCACATTGCCCTAATCCTTGATAAAAAGGGACAAGATTGTGTTAGTGGAGAAGGAGGTAGGTAGAGTTGGTTCTGGCTAGGCTACATAATGGGGTTGAGACTGAGGCAGGTCAACTGTTGGGACTTACCTCAGGGCTGGGATTGAACAAGGCGATGGTGAAAGGGTGAATTAGAGGTTTGATTTGGATTTAAATAAGAACTGCATTGATTCATGGGTGTGGTGGTTTGGCCAGTAGGAAATTCTATTTGTCCTTGTATGATAAGATTTTGGTTACGTAATATTCCAAAGGACATAGTATCAGACATGACGGAGGAGTGTGAACTTCCTTGCAGAAGAGGGCTATGAGAATTGGACCTGGGAACTGGAGGTTAAAGTTTTATTTCCTATCAACTTGTCTAATTTACACAATCTAGCCGCTATCATAAAAGCCTTATCTAACTTAATAATTGATTTTTTTGGTCTTACATTGGTATACTTAAACTAACAGTGGCCAAGTTTGGAATTCATTGCCGAAGGTGAATTTTGAGAGTAAGCATGAAAACTATTGCCTCTTTATAGACCTTACCTGGAGTCAGGGCATGTTGCTTGAGGTAAGCATTCTCGCTACTGTCCTCCAAGGAATGTTCATCCACAGCGCCTAAATTACATGAACTAGAAGAATGGTCTCAGGAGCCCTATTAGCCTTTTGGTCCTTTAATTGGATCCTGCTTCAGTATTTATTTGTGGCTCATTAAAAGGAGCCAGTGCGTTACAGAAAGCTAATAGATTTTAAGGCATAGATAAGACATAAGGTGGTTAATGGGGCGATAAGAGGAGTTAAAACACTTAAAATTTTAGGGTTTAACATCAATATGATATGAAGTTTGTTTGGGAATGCTACTCATTCTTTTTTGGCCAGTAGAGCATTAACATGATTATTTATCTGTAATCTGTAGGGTCATGAATTCAGCGTTATTATGAGAAATTGCTCAGTGTTTCTATATAACATTAATTACAATTTTAGGACCTTATACTGATAAAAACATCAAAAAAGTACATATCAATTGATATCAATATTATTTATTAAATTTAATCAATTTAATTAATAATACATAAGCCTAAAAAAGATGCTTCAAAAAACTAGGGTGAAGCCTGACAATCAAAAAATTTATTTTTAGTCAACAATTTAGCAGCATACAAATATACATGATTTTTTAGTATTAGTGGTGCCTAACCCAAAGGGGGGAGCTACCCGCATCTTTATTTGCAAATGAGCCTGTTAGATTTTGATGGTTGAATAAAAAATAAACCCTTTGAGAAAACCATCAATGCTGATAGATTACTCCCATTGATGGATCCTTTGATTCTTCCCAATTCACCTGCATAATCTAATAAATCAGATTCACCTCATAACCGTTCTGACTGCATCTGAGATACCTGATTATTATAGCTAATAAAAGCTATGATATTAATACTTTATGGCTGATTATGGGAACCACTTGGGTGAACCAAGTGAATCTATGGCACAAACTTAATTGCATTTATGAATTTAATCCAAATAAGATTAATGAATAATAAATTTCATGTATATTGATCACCATAATTGGCATGATATTACTTACATATGGACTTCCTGATTAGGGAGTACCAAGTACTATAAAGAGGATTACTGACATCCCAATTAAGGGTGCATCATTATTTTTATCCATATTTTCTTATCCATCAATTTTTGAATTTCAACAGATGTATGATGATACGATAGTACTTGCACATGGACAGCCCAAATAGGGAGTACCTAGTACTATTGAGAGGCCTGCTGACATCCCAATTAGGGGTGTGTCATTACTCAAATTCTTTATATTCTTTTCCCCACTTATTGTATTTCATCAGCTGTATGAAAAAACATAATTGGGCTGAATAAAAAGCAAATATACACTACTGAGGTGCTAATATTATGGCTAAAATCTTCCAATTATGATAGTAATAGTGCCTTCAATTGGGCTAAATGATTGTAATTAAGTTAAAATTAAGGGCCAAATTAACTTGGGGATATTTTAATAGCCACTGCCATAATCCATAGCGGATTGGTATGGTTTTAATTTACTCATCTAATAGATAAGTATGGCCAGGAGATGTCCTAGAGATATAAAATACCGGTATCTGTCCCTAAAATAAAATCATCATCTTTCCATATCTTTATATTTTCTTCTCATATCTTCTTATCTTAATTCAATCTTCATATTAATAGTGTAGACAAGCATTCAGGGGAGATTATCTTTGTTACCTATGTCTTAAAGTTCCTGATTAGAGAGGGAAATTTACCCTAGAAGAAACCAAGAGAGTCAGATATTGTTGTTTAACTTTGTGAGCTTCCAAACGGTTAGAAAATTACTGTAAGACACAAAGCATAATTGAGGATTTATCGGCTGAATTTCTTCCCAACTATCAAAACAGGAATACATCTAATAAGTGAGCTAATCCTCAAAAACTCATAAGTGGTGCTCACTACAGGGGGTCAACCAGAAATACACTCTTAATAGGAATTTATGAAAGCAGACATTTAAACAGATGTTTACATTTGATACAAAAAACTTATGGTCAACGCACAGTAAAGAAGGAATGGATTTAATTAATTCCCTCAAAGCAGGCAAAAAAATTTTATATGGACCCTTATGACCATAGATATACCAAAGATTCTCTTTCTTCTACCCTAGATGACTATCATTTAATCATAAGTCCAGTCTTCAGTAAATTGAAACCAGTTGATCGATCTGAATGGGAAGAATTGGTAGAAAACCCAGATGATGGTGGAAAATCCTCTGATCCAAAGCATACACTATATTCAATTTTACTTAATTGTCCTACGTGCAATCCTAATGAGAGAGGAGATAGTGCAGTAAACACTGAATAATCAAGCCAAGATGAGATAAACCCAGGTAAATTGCCAAAAGTTGTTAAAGATAGTCTTAAGCCACAATCTGCTAAGTTTGAGACTATTATGAAGATGATACAGCTCATTTTTAGATGTGATATTAAAACTCTATATGACATAACAGGATACTACAGATGGCTCGTTAGTAGTTTTTCCAGAGCAAAGAGTCAGTATTTTACATTTTGGAGGTCATGGCTAATTTTGATTGGATTATACCCTGGCAAGAGCGGCTTTTTTGTAAGCTTCTGACTAAAAATTGCATCTGGAATTGGGCCTATTAAGAAGCATTTGATCTGCTTCAATTGGCCCTAATACCAGTTCCAGTCCTACAATATCCAGACTTCAAGAATGAGTTTATTGTCCAAACTGATGCATCGCTTACAGCAGTCAGAGCCATTTTGTCTCAAATAGGGGAGGATGGCGAGGAACACCCAGTTGCCTTTGCTAGTCAGACCTTAAACATCCATGAACAGAACTACTGGTGACAGAATGGGAATGTTTTGGTGGTCATATATTCCTACAAGCAATTTTGGGTTTATCTCCATGGCACTCACTTTAAGGTTGTTATAGACCATTCATCCTAAGATAGCTGAACAACTTAAAGGAACCTGAGGGCCGATTATCGTGCTGGGTGCTAAAACTTCAAGTCTATAATTACATGATTAATCAGCATGCAGGAGTGAAGTACCAAAGCACCAATTGCCTATCCCATTTACCTACAATCGCCACTGTCAGTTTGGCCACTGATGAGCTATTTCAAAAGATGGTCAGTGGAGAATTCCAGGATGAGCCCAAATCCATTCAAAAATTACTCATGGATCTACAAAAAACACTTTAATTGAAAATGGGGTACTCTACAAATTAATAGAAAGAAAAAAGGTTATAACTTCCATGACCCTCAGCCTGAACAGACCTCATAATGGCAGAGCATAAGGCCATAGGTCATGGTGGATTTAAGAAGACAAAGGAACATCTTAAATTGTATTACTACTGGGAGTCGATGCACTTTGATATCCAGGAAACACCGGAGTGGTGTGCCAAATACCAAGGCGAAAACCCGTTCCAAAAAAGCACAAGTTACCAGCTTGTTTGGCCCAAGTTTGCTTAGCATACTGTATCAATAGATGTTGTCATACTAATTCCCACTAGCAACTCTAACGCCAAATACATCATCATGGTTATTGAGCACTTAACTATGTGGGTTGAAGCCAAGGCTATTTGGGAAGTAGGTGCAACAACCACGGCCAAGTTTTCC
Organism: Massospora cicadina; assembly: GCA_022478985.1. NCBI lineage: Eukaryota > Fungi > Entomophthoromycota > Entomophthoromycetes > Entomophthorales > Entomophthoraceae > Massospora > Massospora cicadina. The sequence continues at coordinate 53,521 of JAKSZP010002783.1, read as the reverse complement.
TTGAGAATGTTATCCACAAGCATGGTTTCCCACAGGTTGTTCTAACTAATAATGGAACCAATTTTACAAACAATGTAATTATGAAGCTTAACCAGCTGATGGGAGTAAAAGGTGTACTCTCTGTTCCCTACCATCCTGAGACAAATGGAACAGTTGAGCGCATAAATGGGACGCTTGTGAATATTGTCTGGAGGTTAACTTCAAGCAAATTATCTGATTGGAGTACATTCCTATGCTCAGCCATGTTCGCTTACAACATTTTGTATCACTCGGCCACAAAATTTTCACCTTTCCATGTCTTATATGAAAGACATCCAGCCCTACTATCGCTGCTTTATTCAGTCCTAGAAGATCCTGGTGAAAGCAGTTATCCTCAATATGTTGAGAAGCTTGCTGAAACCCAAAAAAAGTTGCAAGCCCAAGCCTTTGACTGCAGTTTTGCTGTTAAAAAGGCCAAACATGAAAAGGATTAAAAAGTCAATATGATTTGGCTGAATTTGAAGAGTGAAGAGGTACTATTCTGTAACACACATAGATCAGGCCAATAACAGAAGTTAAATTACATTTGCTTTGGCCCATTTGTGATTATTGAGGAAACGTCAAGGTTTGTTTATACCATCAAAGAGGTTAAAACAGGCCATATTTATAATCAAGTCCATGCAAAATTCCTAAGAAAGTTTAGAAAGTGGCAAATTAGAAGAAATTAATTCAAACATAAGTATATACAAATAATTGAAAATAATAGTTATGAGAAAAAATAATAATAAGGAAAAAAATAAAATAGTAGCTAGAGAAAAAATTTCTATCATCTATATACATATTAAACAATAAGATTTTATATTCCAAGTTATAAGAAAATTGTAAATTTTAATAGATAAAATGAATTTTATTGAGGATACCCCAATGGTAGAATAGGGACCTCTACTGCTGCCTCCCCAAGTTTGATTCCAGTAGAGGAACTTTGGGTAGGGGATGACTATGACTATGTTGGCGTTGCACACCAATGCCCCAAACTGAGATAGCGATTAGCAAAGGCAGTCCGTGGAGTTCCTGGCCTATCATACACCGCATGCAGAGGTTTCTTCAGATTTTATCCTTCTTTCCCATTCATTTTATTTCCCCAACTGGTGCGGTATCATCCCCAGGTCAGCCCACTTCATATATAAATTAAAATTAATTATGAATTTTATTCCTCCGCTTCAAGGGGAGGCAACTCAGAACCTGAACCTTCAGCTTCAGCTTCATGTGCCAATTTGGCCCAATCTAGTTGCTGGGTGATAAGAAAAAGGGCTGTAACGGCATAGAGCCAGATGCACCACATACTAATAGAAGACAACTCCCAGCAAACAATGGGGAGAGGAGGCACAAAACCATTTATAGTTACCCAATCAAGCCCACAATTGTGTGGAAAACATGCGCCCAAGAGAAGACAGTCAACTAGGAAACCAGTTCAATACTGATAAATTTCAGGGGTCAATAATTTAACGCTATACACCTGGGTTTTCCACCACTCAATAAGAGGGGGAACATTTAATAAATGACCTGAAGGCATCCGGTCAGGGAAAATGCACTTAAGATGGTTGACTAAGGCCATTTGGGGAAGGTAATTATCAGCGTTATCCTGATGAAGGGCCTCAAAAGCTGCTCAAATGGCCAAGTGAAAATGAACATCTTGAATGTCATGGACATTCAAACCCAAAGAGGAAGCGAAATCAGCCCAATTTTTGAGTGGCATGGACCAGGAACCAAGGACCTCCTCTACAAAGCTGTCAATCAGAAAGAAATCTTGAAGTCAAATAGAGGGATCCTTGGCAAGCAAAAGATGAATGGGGTTATAAAGCCACTCATATTTGGCCCGAGTTTCTTGGAGTTGTTGGCCCTGATGAGAATAGTTGGACAACCCCAACACCGCATTATAGTTTTGAGCCATTGGGAAATGGCTGAGTACAAAGATAAACTCCACCAGAAGATTGCCATCTCGATAAACCAGCTGGAGCAAAAAGGTTTGCTCCCTTGGATTGAAAGAGCGCCTGAAGTTGTCCATCAAGACAATTGTGGAGGCATGAGACCAAAGTTTGTACCCTATTGATCCTCAGGTAGGATCCACAACTGGGAAAACTTCCTCCTCAATGATGGTTTTGGGCCAAGTAGACGTCATGAAGGTCAGCGCAGGAAGAAGCTAGCCTAACTCTGCTGCCCAGAGAGAGTGCAAGAACAGATGCATATGCATGTTTATGGGCAGACAAGTAAACTGACGCCACTGTTTGAGTTTAAGTGAAGCAACAAAATTGTGATATGCAGAGGACGAGCTGTTTTCAGACATTAAAGATGAATTCAGGAAAATTCAGGGTTTATATTGGTTGTAATTTAATTCCTAGTTGATGTTAGCCTTGGCTAAGGAATAAGCTCAGCATTAACCTTTGGTTGAATCAATGATTAGATCTTGCTTAACTAGGATTTATGCGTACAAGGTTGAGAGTTGATATGATAATCTAATGATGAGTGGATTTTTTTTAGTACTAGATGGTCCCAAGTAGATTTTTATTATTGATATGAACTTATTACATGATGAATATACCAATTGGATTACCTTTTTGAGAATAAAATCATTGCTGAATTGATGAAACCAGAAAAGCTTTAAATTGACAAGTTGATTGATTATCAATCTGAGACCACAATAGGATGTGAGCTGGAGTGAAGCAAATCCATTTAAGGGTGAATTGATTCACATCAAGATACTGCCTCACATGTGATATATAAACTATATCTTTTGAATCCTTCTGCATACCAACTGTCATTGATGCTACCTCAAGCAGTTCATAACCTCCACATCCCTATTCCCCATTATCCCTCGTGATAATTATACACCAGTATGATCACAATATTTATATTTTGGCCACCCTATTTAAGGGTTGTCTTTTTATTCTAATAAAATACCTTCCTTTACCTACCTTTATTAAGTTTTTAGTTAACAGCGGTTAGCTTAGCTTGTAGAGGTGGGACTCAAGGTCCCCAGAGGTTAGGTGCTGGGTTAAAACACCTGGAGTGGTCGGTGCAACCAACTCCCAACCTTAAACTAGAAGGGAAACCCCGTGGGAACCTAATCAACTAGCAGCCACAATGATGGACTGGAAATATTGAAGGATAAACCCTGAAGGAGTCAAAAGAGGCCGCTGAACCACAATTGTTGGACAAGTCCCAAAGAGGACCTTTGAGCTTTAACAAGTGGTCAAGCCTCATAAGGAGAAGTTGTTGGTCTGCTGTATTGGTGGGTTGCCCTGCGAATTTTCTAGGGAAAGGTTGCCAATGATTGTGAAAAAGCAAGGGCCAGCAGTCTTCATACTGTTTGACCTGGCACACTGATGGAGTCACCTAGTATTTAAAATGTAAAATTCTCAACAATATTCCAGTCAAGTGGGGGGAAACGTTAGATTTTGATGGTTGACTCAAAAATAAACCCTTTGAGAAAACCGTCAATGCTGATAGATTACTCCCATTGATGGATCCTTTGATCCTTCCCGATTCACCTGCATAATTTAATAATTCAGATTCACCCCTAACCGCTCTGATTGCATCTGAGATACCTGATTATTGTAGCTAATAAAAGCTATGATATTAATACTTTATGGCTGATTATGGGAACCACTTGGGTGAACCAAGTGAATCTATGGCACAAACTTAATTGCATTTATGAATTTAATGCAAATATGATTAATGAAGAATAATTTTCATGTATGTTGATCACTGTAATTGGCATGATAGTACTTACATATGGACTTCCCAATTAATGAGTACCAAGTACTATTGAGAGGGTTGCCGATGTCCCAATTAAGGGTACTTTATTATTTGAATCCATATATTCTTTTCCATAAATTGTTGTATTTCATCATATGTATGATGAAACGATAGTACTTGCACATGGACAGCACAAATAGGGAGTACCTAGTACTATTGAGAGGCCTGCTGACATCCCAATTAGGGGTGTGTCATTACTCAAATTCTTTATATTCTTTTCCCCACTTATTGTATTTCATCAGTTTTATGACAAAACGTAATTGGGCTGAATGAAAGGCAAATATACACTGCTGAGGTGCTAATATTATGCCTAAAAGCTTCCCAATTATGAGAGTAATAGTGCCTTCAATTGGGCTAAATGATTATAATTGAGTTAATTCAAGGGCCAAATTAACTTGGGGATACTTTAATAGCCACTGCCATAATCCATAGCGGATTGGTATGGTTTTAATTTACTCATCTAATAGATAAGTATGGCCAGGAGATGTCCTAGAGATATAAAATACCGGTATCTGTCCCTAAAATACAAATCATCATCTTTCCATATCTTTATATTTTCATCTCATATCTTCTTATCTTAATTCAATCTTCATATTAATAGTGTAGACAAGCATTAAGGGGAGCTTATCTTTGTTACCTGTGTCTTAAAATTCCTGATTAGAGAGGTAAAATTACCCTAGAAGAAACCAAGAGAGTCAGATATTGTTGTTTAGCTTTGTGAGCTTCCAAACGGTTAGAAAATACTGTAAGACACATAGCATAATCGAGGATTTAACAGCTGAAACTTTTCCCAACTATTGAAACAGGAATACTAATAAGCGAGCTAATCCTCAAAGACACACAGAGCCAAACAATAGGGTTTATCATAAATAAATTTTTTTTCAAATATGGCAGCTCATCTAACAGCCTAGGAACTATATCTAAGGCGGAAAATCTTTGTGAAAACTTTTGTCTGGCGCCTAATTTAGCTGGCAGACCATGGCATACAACATAGAAGTTGGGGCATAAGTGGCATGTGGCATAAGGAGGTAGAGCTGGGGGTTCTCTTCATTAGTAAGGGTGTAGTGTCCATCGCCTTAACATATTGAGTAAGTTGATGTTCAGCAAAAATTATGAGAGAAAGCACACAAGTGGACAACTTGATGCGCTGGCAGGTTTTGGAATAATTGGGGTCAAAAAGAAAACTTTTGCTGCATCAACGAAAGCATGGCTCACACCAAAAGCATGTTCCTCAATTTCTTACTTTAAATCTTCCTCAAAATTATGGGAAAAATTTGGTATAGGAATACTCTCAACAAGGGTCTCCATTGCCCCATGTAGATTCTAGAGAAGTAGAATGTTAGCATGGGCAGCTGCAGCTTCAAATGCCATTTTACTAATATTTTTATGAACTGGAAAACCGTTTTTGAGGATAAAATGGCGGGGTTGTAAATTAAGAGGGTCAATGAAGAACTCATCTACAGCAAATCTGGCTTTACATGGTATAGCCGTTCATTCTCATCAACCCATTTGAGAGCTAAAATTTGATAGGATGTAGCCAGCGCTGGGCCAGACACCAGAGATGGGGCAGTGGCAGAAACTGATTGGCCTTGTGCTGTCAACCATGGCCGCTCAGCTGAAACTGGTTCAGCCATCAACTCAGGACTCAGTAATCTGTTTAAAATATATTTTTAAACTCTTTAAAATTTGTATTTTTTGATTACGCGCCGCTATTGAGCAGCGCCAGATTTCTTTGAGGTTGGGGAAGGATTGAGCCCCAATCAAAGAATTGGGGCGAAGTGGCTGCCTGCCCAACGCTGGGAGGAGGAGTGGCAGAAGCAGTGGAGGCAGTAACTGTGGGGCACTTGCGCTTTGAGTGGTCAAGCTCAAAGCACAAGGAGAAAATGTCATGGCTGTTTTTGATGCTCACCCAGAATGTGTGACTAGGGGCGGATATGATCATTGTGCAGGGGGGATCACAAGATGGAATTGTGATAAAAATGGGTGGATTGTTGCAAAGGTGCGAGGCCCTGCCAGACAATCTGCCCCATTTGGAACTACAAACTGAAACATGGGGTCTGCGCCTTAAATGGCCAAACCCTCTGTAAGCTCATGGCAAAGGCATTTAGGGGAGAGATGGGAGGGCAACCTGGCGAACTGGATCACCAAACTGGCCTCATCTGGGAGCTGGGTTCAAATGGTGGGAAGATAATTTGAAAAAAAATAATGGCAGCTCTGCTGCTGCTGCATCAGCTTCAGAGCATAAGTTGAGGTCAAAGTACCCCTTAAAGGGTGGAAGTTAATATATCAGGCAGGGTTTAAAACTGCCGTGGCTATCTCAATGATGGCCAGGCTTAAGTACTAAAAATATTCATATTCAACTCAGAGGCCAAAATGCAAATTGCTCCATGGGAGCACCAAAGGACTCTGGAGCACCACCTGGGAGCTTGTGAGGTGGTGGGCCAAGTCCTGAGGGGGAAATAACGCCTGGTAGCGTTGGGAGGGCTAGAAGAGCCTGCCCAGGCACGCTTCAGAAGCTGGTAAAAGATGCAGATGGCGGCACACCACAACCTAAAGCCAAGGCAGCAGGCATCAGTTGAATTAACATCGGTAAGTTTTGGCTTGATCATATGGTTGTTTTTGTATTTTTTAAAAAAAACTAGATTTTGCTTTGATTTAGTTATCAAAGAAAAAGAAAAATTCTACAAATAGTACTCAAAAGTTGAAAATTTGCTAAGATATATTGGTTTTTAACAATCTATGTGTATATAACAATGGTTATACACTTTTTTAAATGCTGTAAATTATTAAGGACATTTTACTGTTGTGATGTTATTGTTTTTACCATTTTTAATTAAATGCTTATTTTATTAAATTAATCATAAATCTGTATATAATTATTGTAAAGTAGGTTTTAGGCATTGGAATTTTTTGTATAGGTAGTCTAGACTTTATAACAGACATACGGTATGATGACAGCAACCAGGAAAAAAGAGAGAATTACTTACTTGTTTGAAACAGTGTTTATCTATAACAAAAATTAGCACACTGTAGACTTTTAGTTTTGACAGTGGCTTTTTGGGCTCACAAAATGATGGTCTTCTTTGTTGTGCTAGTTGGCAGTCTACTCTAGGAATGAGATCCCATTAAAAATGCCAACCTCATCATTATGTGCTATCCAAAAATCCCAGATTACTTTTGCCCAACTCTTTAGTAGTTTACTGCGCTCAAGAACATCAGATCATTTGCATAATTGTTCATCAAGACATAAATATTAGTGCCTAAAGGTTGTGTATTTTCACCATCTAGTACTAAAAAAAGGTTGTGTATTTTCAGTTACTAGAAGTTGGTTTAACAGAGATAATAAACGGAAATTGACAAAGAATCATATAAAAACATATAAACAATGGTTTTATTATGACATGATGGAAATTGAAATACTATGAAATAAGATTGATTTACTGGGCCTCATTGCGAAATAGCTTGATGTAATAAAAAAGGTTTGAGCTCTAACACTGGTGGAGTAGCATGAAATTGGTTGAAAGTTAATAAGTAACTTCTATCATTGATGGTCATCAATTTAACATATGTACCCTTTTTGTTGGTGATGCAGCTTGACAGATTTGAATTGTAGATTGATAATACAGATCTAAGTTGACATAGAGTAAGATCAATTAAAAACTTTGTATAATAAAAGTACAATATAAAATAAGTATATATATGGATTATAAGTATATGGGCAAACCAATTTGCAACATACATCTAACTGGTTTCAACGTCTTTTTCTTTTTTAGTTAGTTGCCCAGAGGACAGAAATTACAAAAAAGTTCAAAGATTAGCAAAATCTAAACAAAAATTAAGAAATATAATTCTGACTAAAACGTACAAATAAGAAAAATGGCAGCAAAAACAATAAAAGATTTTTGCCAAACAAATGGGTATAGGGCTTCCATTCTGATATTCTCAATGGTGATATCCCCAAGAAGCCAAACAATTAGTTCTTTCTCTAAGTCTAAAATTTAATTAATCTGTATAATCTAGATTTGGGTGGCCAAGTCTCTCTTAAATCAACAGATAGAGTAACTATCCTATTGTAAGAAGGCAAAGAGACTTATTAAAGTAACTTACAAGCAGAAATTTAGAAAAAAAGCTCAACTAAACATTAGATCAGGGAATATATATATATGTTGTATTTAACAATACAATCCCCATAAGGAAATAAAACATAATGATGTGAAAGCTCGCTATCTGAATGGAGGCTTTTCTTTGTATGTTGAATCTGCATTTTTAATTTCCCTAGTTTCCAGAATTTTATAAACAGTATTTTGCACGGATTTCTCATTCAGATATACCATTGTACTTATCAAGTTTACTTTTAGATAAAAAATAATTCTTATTTTTTTGGTCCTACTTAATTTGCTGCCATTTTTTTATCTAATTGATTTGTCAATTCAAATCCTGAAGTTTCAGACTTCAGCTAGTTAATTTTATCTTAGTGCTTTGGGACCTTGAGTTAATTCTATATGTATTTTCCAGTATTGATTTAAGAATCACCACTATTGATTTTTATATAGAGAAAAGGGTGTTTTCTAAAGTCCTTAAAGTTTATCCCTTCGCCAAGTCATTTACTGGAATTGCTTGATTGATGTTCTTCTTAGTATGCCTGATACCCCGGTATCCAATGTCATCCCCTTCAAGGATATTGGCTAGGAAATATTGGCATAAGAGTATGTACTCAGTAAATTGTATTTTCAGTTGCTTGAGACATAGTTGATTATTCAATCCACTATTATAGATTATAAGGTATGATCCTTTCCAGAGAAATTTATAATTAACCTCCATGTGATATGCAGTTATGGTAAATAAGATTAAACAGGAAATCTCAAAAGCGGGAAAAAGGTTGGCGGGTTGCATTTGCTGAGTGTCCTTTTGGTAACCGTTTTGGCCAAAAACATAATTGCGTTAAACAGGAGTTGAAAATTTTTATGATATTCTTTTCTAATTTTCTGCTTGTTTTGTGTTGTCACTGGTACCTTTGCGTGCCAATAGGGGCATGATGCAAGGTTCTCTTCTTTATAAATTCTAAATGGGTACATTTTAGTAATCTGAACGAGCTTATCCATTTAGATATTAATGCACTTGAGAGGAACTGATCTCATTATAAGGGTCAAAAGTAGTCATACTTCTCTTTATCAAAACTAGAGTCCCATTTGCTCATTCTACGTCTCCATATGTTGATGGGTTTTAGGGCGTTGAGTAGGCTGTTGTGTCCACATGCTTACTACAAGTATCTTCACAATTCTCAAGGTATAGTTTCTTCCATTAACGCATAGCAATACCTGAGGAATACCATGTCAATTGTATATATGTTGATATAAGAAGTTGGTGGTAGCCTTGGAGGTTTGCGCATGAATGGAAATTGCTTTTTTCTATTTTTTGAAGTAGTTTGATTCCTACAAGGATATATTGATTTCCATATGATGATTTATGGAGTGGACCTTAAACATTTAAAAATGGTATGGAATGGCTGCTGAGGGAACATTGGTTTCAACTTGTACTTAGCCTTATGCGGCAATTGTTTCTAATAAGTTATGCAAGCATCCAAAAATTTTACTAAAGGATTTAGAATTTCCAGTAAAAGTGATTCTTTTTCCTATTGCAAGTTTGATGTCTCCTCCATGTTTCAAGGTATTTTGGTTTTTTATATTATAACTTACCAGTATGAAGGTAACAAGCAATTAATTAGTCAATTCCAAATTTCATATATAATAACCTATTAAGAAATTCAATGTTTCATGAGATTTATTTTAGCTTCTTATGACTGGTTCATTTTTTTACTCTCAAGAATCTGTCTTCATGTGTAGGTCATTTAACCGTTCACCTTCACTGTTGTCCAAATGGAGCAGAGGCAGGAATTCAGTACATCCACTAAAATGTGTTGCATCCCTGCTCAATGAATAATAGTCAAGTCAAAGCTCTTTAATTTAAGAGCCCATTGGGCTAGCCTTCCAGTAAGGTCTTTTTTTTAGTACTAGATGGTCCCAACCACCAGTAAGGTCTTTCATATTCTGAAGAAACATCAATAGAAGCGTGGTCTGTAACTACTGTATAATTTGTTCTATATAAAAAAGGGATAAAAGTGCTTCACTGATAGGTGACATAATATCTTCTTAACTTTTGAGAGCTTCTTGCTGTAATACTAGACCGTGTGGTCAATGACTTTGTCATCCTATTACATGATAATGTCCCCAATGACTAGATCAGATGAGTATGTAAAGGGAATTAATGGCATCCCATAATCTGGATCATAAAAATTATTATAAGTAATCCTCCATCGTCTCAAAAGCTATTATCTGCTCTATTCCCCACACAAAAATCATAGCTTTTAAGTAAGCAAACAAGGCGCTTAGCACTTAGAAAAGTTGGGGATAAACAGATAGCAATACCCATCATTTTTTAGAATACTTGTATATCTCTGAGACTCTTTGGTTCAGGCATCTTGGAAAGTGCTTTTTACTTATTGTATAAGGGTTGAATACCTTCCTGCAGTATGGCATATCCAAAATTTTACAATTATACATTTATAAAGTCCGTTTATCATGCTTAAGATTGGGTTTAATTACCATAAATACTATATTTATTTGGGGACGGTTGACCAGTGGATGTACAATTCTGATGTAATGATGATGATAATAATAATAATATGACTAAATAAAAGACACCTCTGAGGGTTCATAGCCCCTCCTGTTGCCAGCCAGGACCGCCAGGTTTAGGACGATGAGGGATTATGCTGATTCATACTTGGATGCAGCATGAATGAAAGAATAAGTCAATAATTATGAACCATATGGGGAATCATGAATTGATTATTCTTCTATTGCGTGGAGTCATATTTCCAAACAAACATGCTTGTAAATGTTCTAATATATGGTAGTGGAAACGATTGATGGCTTTTTGGAGAGTAGGTGTTGTCCCTGTGAATGAATCCAATACTATAAAATGGATTATCCATAGTGCTATTGCTACTATCAGTTCTCGCAAGGATGGGTGAATTGGTGAATCCATGTTGGAAGAAAACATGTTTCTAGCTATACTGAAAATTTTTCCATTGCCTTGACGGAATAAGCGCATGACTTCTTTCCAGATAGCTACTGATATTAATAATTATTCTAAGCGGTGTACCAAGCTTCCATATTGGTCACATATTGTGCATGTGAAGTGAGCTGCATTTGATTGTTCTGCTATGCAATACACTCTCCGCGTGCATCTCCATATGTGTGCACATATCCTGGGTTGTAATAATGGGTAGTGTATGAATCTCCAAACCATTCTTTGGGTCTCTAGGCTGTACAGCATATCAATTAGATCCAGGTTTCAATTCTGGCTATGGTACTAGGGTTTCGCTTTACAATGTCGTCTGTGATTACTTGGCCATTGACTTCTTGTCTGTGAGTTAGCCTTGGGCGACCTCGGTGACTGGTCTGACCACTTATTTGGATCTTACACTCTACTCTTTCTAATGGCTATAAGTATTCGTTTGAAGTGTACAGAAGTGCCATGTGGTCCTGTAGCAATTGGGTGAGATGCCAAATACTTAATTAAGGAGTTTGAATGATCTAGATTTTTAATTGGAGCGCTCATGAAAAATTATATCTTGCTGCTCTAGCCCAATGTATGTCTAGAATGTCTGTACTAGTTACCTGAGTTATCCAGGATCCTAGTATATAGGTCACTTGCTCTATGTAATTAGTTAGCCTCATACCTCTATCCCTCCTAGGGAAAATAAAGTTTCAAGGAGCACAGGGGCTTTGTGGTCAAAAAAAAGCCGTCCCTGTATTAAGGCATATAATGTGTTAAAAAGGACGGTGAAAAGCATTTGCATGAGCTGTAAACCATATATTTGATAGTTTCATGGAATTGGCTATTGCAACTCATCCAGTTAAACATGTATGATGACCATGTAAAGAGGCTATGCGTTTTGTTATTTTACCTAGGAGGTGATTTTCCATCATAGCGTTGGCGTATCCCCTGTCTCTAACCACACTCTCAAGTGACGGACAGCTCCAGCTGCCAGCTTGGTAGAGAATGGAAGTTCCAATGGGGTGATTGCTGATCTTCGCCTTTTATGTCCAGTGAGGAGTATTGATGTTGAGTTGGTCTGTTGACCCATAGTAGATGGCGTCCAATTGGTCTGATATTTCCCCAGGATTATAATTGACTTCTTCTCAGCGTTCAGTGATGCGTTGCTGATGGATGAGTATTCTTGTATCATTTTCTCAAGTATGCAGAATCCTTGTTGCTGGATATTCCCACCACACAGTTATCAGTGAAGGCCATCATTTTAAATGATGACTGACCATAGACATTAATTTCATTAATGAGGGCATTTGTATTCCTGATTAGGGGATCAAGACTTAAATTATATAGTAAATGGCTTAGAGGCTCACCTTATTTGAGTCCCCTCTGTGGAAAAACTGGGATATTTAAAAAGCCTGCTCCACGCACAGCCATGGTAGCTGATTCTATGAACATCATCACCCAGTTTATAGACCTATTTGGGTGGTTGAATTTTTGGAGGCAGGCCCTAAGGTAGGTCCAATCAACCTGTCATATGCCTTCTGTTGATCTAAGAAGACAAGTGCTCCAGAGGTTTTGGACTGGCAGGCATTTGCAACTGTGTGAATAAAGACCCAAATGGATCTATTTGGCACAAATCCATATTATGATGGGCATATCAAATCATTTGCAATTCTCCCTAACCTTGGCCATAATTTTTGTGAGAAGTTTAGTTTCAGTATTAATTATGTAGATTGGGCGCCAATTGGATAGGTTTAGTCTATATCCCTATTTTAATAGAGTAACTGTGTATGTTTCTTTGCCTCCAGGTAGAAGGCAGGTTTCCATAATGCACTTATTCATGAAAACTAAAAGATTATTAGAAATGTTATTATAATATTCTTATAAAATCCATAGAGAAGTCCATCAGGTCCAGGACATTTCCCTCATGGTGCACTGCGAACTGCTTTTCATAATTCTTCACACAATATAAATTAATTAAGTTGTTAGTTTGAGCTGCGGTGCCAATATGTGCATTGGTGAGAAATTTTTTGATTTACTTTGTATTGATAAAATTCAGAAATTATATAAACTTGTGTATAACCTGTGTGCTTCAGTCGCGACTTCCTTGGGTGTTTCCGCTATAAACTTGTCCAGTTGTCAGACCTGTGTGTAGGCTACTGTGTTCTTTTTGGCATAAAATCAATGAAAAATAGCTTAAACAAGTTTCTCCGTCCTTTAGGTTTTTTACTCTGTATTGAACATCAACACGGTGTTGGTGTTCACATATCAAGGTGTTTAGGCATGCAGAAACCTCTACTCAATTGCGTCCCCATTCAGGGCTGTATCCTGTGTGCAGGACATTGTTTTCCAGGTGCTCAATTTCATCTAAAGTGCATTTGATGATGGATGAAGCTGCCCTGTATCTGCTTGATGCTGTGTTTCACCAGTTGTATTGTTAATTTTTTGAAATTTTCCCAGGTGATCAGTGGGTCTGAGCAAAAGGGCATTTGAAAACCCTTGTTATGGATATTTCCTCCACCCAGGAGAGAAATTCCGAGTCAGCTAAATTTTCTGGGCGTATTCTGCACCACCTGGGTGCTTGGATAATTGTTTTCATTGGTGTGAAGGACACTGACACTAGCTGATGGTCAGAAAATTCGATTTTTGTAGTTTTTAGAGATCTGGTGTCAATAATTAGCAGCATGAGTATTAGGTTTATTCATGACATAGAAATAAGTTTACCATTGTGTACATGTGGGCGTGTTATGTGCTGCAGGAGAGGTTACCGTTTAGGTAGAGGATTATATGGGCCCAAGGTGGATTTTAGCACACAAGTTCCACACGCCCTTGTGGTATCTCCATTGTGTGTGGCCATCAGTCAGTGTCTGGTTCATTCCATCAGCTCATGTCTCCCATGATGAAGGTGTTTGCTGGTAGATGGAGGTGTGTCAAGGCTGATAGAAACTCATGACGCTCCATTGCACAGTTTGGTGCATTCACACTGGCTATCGTGTGCACCTCTTCATACCATGAGAAGATTACAGATAGTATGCGGCCATCCAAAAATAAATTTTTAATAATGAGATAAAATTTTGGTTTGCACGTACTATCACGTCACATGTTGTGAAAAAATGATATTGTTGGAAGGAGCATGTTTTCCCATGCCTCCTCCCTACCTTGTGGACAGTGGGTTTCCTGCAACGCCAGGATGTCACCAAGGGATTACACAGGAGACTCAACTTCTTGGCCTGTGATGTTAAGGCCTTAAGTCCCACTATGTTCAGCGTCCCTATCTCTACTGAGATGCCCAGTTTTCCTCAGGAGCAGTTAGCAGGACCCCCCAGCCCTACTCCCCCTCCCTCTTTGCTCACCTTTGCGTCCTTACTGCATGTGCCATAATGATGAGTAGGTATTGGGGTATACTCTGACCCTTTCAATGCTGCTGTTTTGGTTCCCTTCTTGCCTTTGTTGGCTTCTAATTTATCATTGTGGTGCACGTGTTTGTTCTCATTGGGAACAGTTTTGTCTGACGCATTCAATTGTTGATTTCTATTCCCGCTTGGGTTGTAATTTGTAATGTTGGGGATGTACCAAACTCCTGTGCTGACGAATTTGCTTCCAAATTGGGTTCCACCGAATCCTGTTTGTTTATTGTTTGCTTGATTTTCTGTGGAATTTGATTGGCTCATTGTTGCTAGTTCTTCCATGCCTTCCTGAATCTGTTCATATGAGATGAATGATTCCGCCAATGTCTTTGCCTTGGCCATGGCTAACATGTGAGTCTGTTTAGTCATTTTCTGCTCCTTTAGTGAAATTAAGTTGATAATTTTATATTGTCTGAATTCTCCCAATGTTAAATGCTAGTGTGGTATCTGTGATTTTGGCGTACTCTGAGTCATCTTTGCCCATTTCTTCCTCACAAAATTCCATTTCTCTTAGGCCTTCTTTTATGGGACAAGCATGTGGCTTGTGAAAAGACCTAACAGTGGTTGCATATGGGTGGCGCACTCTCCACTGTTGCACAGAATAATTGGGATTTTTTCAAATCAATGATAGAGGCTATGTGGGGGATTTTCGTGAGATCCTCCGCTACCTCCAGGTTTAAGGAAATTATTGCTTTCCCTTCCCTGTGCTAAGGGTCAGCATCAGCTGGAATTTTTGCATCGTGAATTGTTTAGTTTCTTTATAAGATTCCAAGCCTTCCTAGAGATGTTGTTTGCACTTTGTGCACCAGTGTAGTCAGAAGGTAGTAAAAAATTATAAATATATCCTTGAATCTGTCCAACATGTGCATTTAATTGATACCAATCATTGGCTGTCCGGAAGGTTGATCACTACTCTGACCTTTGCAGCTTCATATTGCTTCCTCCGCTGTCTCAAAACCAAGATCCACCTAATTATGGAAGATAATATGGGTTGTCATGTACACTTCTTGTGGGAACAATTTTGGTTGGGCTTTGCCAAACTTTTCCCACATTACTGGTGCCTCTGTGCCCTAAAACATAGACCCATTTTCAACAGATGATAGTGGTTGAGAGTGGGTCACTTCCATGTAGCTGCAGTATTTTACTAAAAATTTGATGAAACCCACAGGGTGCACCACCTCAGGTTTTTTATTTTTACTTTAGTTCTCGTTTACTCCTGTGTGCTTGGTTCCTTTTGGTAATGCAGCTCCAGGTCCACTACCCTTTACCACGTTTGACCAATTCTGTTCTTGTTTATTAAATGTGCTCATCTCACCTGGTATTGATTATCAAATTGTTCTCTTTGAATCAAATAATTTACTAATAGGTGATAGTAATTGGAAATAAAAGCTTAAGTATCATAATTGTTGAAAGAGCTTTTTATAAGATGATTGAGTGATTGATAGAGATTTTACAAAAAGATGTTATGCCATTTAAATAACAATTCATTCATCTTAGTTTTAGATCTTTTATGAAAAGAACCTTTGCCCATTGAATCAAAGTGGACATGTCACATAATCCCTGGGGGAACTGTGTAGGTTAAAAAAAATCCTTTTATGCATAATAAGGCACACTTCTCTTGGTCTTGTGGTGATAAATTCATCTGCATTAACCTCTGGTGAGGCCCATCTTGGAGAAAAAAGTTGATACAGAAAGTTAGGCCAGAGCATCATCTAATTCTAGAATGTGATAGCTGTCCTTCTTTATGAAGCTGTTTAGATTCCTATAATTTATCACTATTATGTGATCACTTTTTCTTCTTTATGATTGATAGTGTGGATGACCATGGTCTCTGAGAGAGCACAGATAAGCTGTAATCTAGTAATTGTTAATTACATACTTTTTAACTGAGGCAAGCCAACCAGGGGATAGGAATTACTAAAAGAAAGAAATGATATAAAACCTGAACAGGGTCAACTCTGTCAAAGAAAGTTTTTCCACCTCTGGATCAGGACTCAAATTTTTCTGGTTACGTCATGGATAAGATTTTCGTGTTATTATACCTACTAACCGCTATTAGCTTCCTTTGGCTGGCACCCTGATCAATGTGTGAAGGGTGGGAATTGAACCCACAACCTTCAGGTTGGTAGCCATACGCCCTTACTGACTCGCCTTCCACCCCATAATTGTTAATTTTAGTCTTCATTTTGTTCCTCTTCCATTGACTTACTATATGTATTTGATCATATTAAACTTTATTTTCTACGCCAATATTGTTTATCCAAGTTTTCATATGACTTTAATCAACGTCTGAAGTGGAAAAAAAATAATGATAAGCTATAATTAAATAATACAACCTTAGACACCTCCTTTAATTTTCTATTAGAATAAATTAAGTTAAAGCGCATATTAAATCAGCATTGGGGTAGGCCCAAATCATTTTGAGTCCAATCTAAACTCTATCTCATAATTTTTAATGACATTAATTATCCGTTTCCACTTTATTGAAGTTGTGTCTATGATTTTGTGATTTGTTAAATTTTCAAGTAGTAACTCAATTTGCTGCTGGTAAGCTAGATTGAGGAACCCAATAGCACTCTGAGTTCAAATCTGCTTTTACTGTTAATTCTAGTGATTTATAATTAGACGTTTATGGTACATCAAGGGTCATGTTGGTTGGAACCGCTCTTTGGTTTCTTGTTTTAATTTCCCCTATTTTGTAGCATAGAATGGTATGCTTTCTGTTTCATCTACAGAATTAAGAAACTTTTTATATTTTGTCCAGAAGTAGAATAATGTAGAGACAAAGTAAAATCTGAGTATTTAACTAGATAAGAGTATTTATCTCAATGTGTTCTTAATATACAGAACAAGAAAACCTATACTAGATCAGGTTTAAACCCCTCTTTTAAGTTAATAACTCCTACATTAAAAAATAATTTGCGTCCCAATGAGTATGCTGTATTAGCTGTTGTCCAAAGTGATTGTGGCATCTTAAAGAACCAATTTCCAATTTGAATCAGCAGAGAGGAGTAGGTTCATAAGCTAAGGTGTTAATTAAACCCATGGTACTATACACCTGAATTTACTGAAGTTCTGGTTAAGCTTTATCTTATTAGTAAGCTGGGATAAGACGACGTTGATTTTGATCAAATGTCTAAGGTAGCCATACCTTGAAACTTTAATCACTTCTTCTACCTTGGGTATTGCTCTACAAAATTTTGCAATAGGGCTTAAGTCTTTAAGATGAAACTTTCATTGAGCTTCCTTGCAATATCAGATACTTCTTAATTTTTGTTAGACTATGTAAACTTGAGAGAGGTCTAACTAATAAGACAAGTAACTTATAAGCATCACTGGATTTGACAATTAATTTTGGACATCGAATAATCTGACTGAAGTAAGTTTCTTCCCATTATTTAATGTTGTCAATATTTTCAGCTTTCATTTTTTCAGGATGGTATTATCAGTGGGTGTACCAAAAATATATAAGCCATTATCTACATAATTTTTCAGGGTCGTCACTAAAATATCTATAAATGCATGTGTGATGAGCGATTAACAATGCTTTGGTTTCAGGTATTGTAGACTGGTTGACTATAGAGGTACCAGACCCTAGTCTGACCAGCCTTATACTGCTCGCAAGGGCAGGGCTCTTCTTGAAGCGTTTAACTCTTGGTGTGGTTATTTTTATATAAGTAACACTCAAGATTTTCCATCTTCTTTAGATTTATTTCATCAAAGGTATAGCTCTGAGTTTTATGTTAAGCTTTTGGGTTGGTTTAGATTGTTTATATCACATCAAGAGAAACTACCTTAATGTCTATGACAGAGTTGAAGCTTAGTTTGACTGAAGTGTTGTTCATGGCCAAATTGGGATTACTATGTTAACCAGAAACAACGGCAGCTACATTATTGTTTAGTGTGAGAATTTTTGAGGTCATCAGAGTTTATCCTCAGCATAGTTGTGATCCGTGAATTTAGCTAGGTTACTGTTCATCATAACTCAATTCTCATAAAATACTGTTTTTAATACTCAAGATCTGCTTGTGTCAGACATTTGACCTCTCAGCTATAAAGAAAGAACGTTTTAACTTTAAACCAGTCAAAAAGGTGAAATGTCGGCATTTATGATTTTCTGATGATTCTAAGTATGAATTTGATAGTATTAATGATATTGGCAACCAAAAGACCTTGGTCAATTCATGGTTGAACCCCACAAATTGGGGGAACACGATTTTGATAAATTCTAAGGCAACAAACAATGAGTCTAGCAGTCAGATTTCTCCAACCCACATCGCAGACCCTTGGGCGTTTATCAAATGGAACTCTCCTAGCCACCACCAGGTCACTTCATGCACCTATGCGGGGACCCACCCCTTTTATAGGCGTGGCAGGGGTCTCCTGAGGTAAAATAATATCCACTAATGGAGATTGGCTGAAGCTACTTTAAGAATTACTGCATGGGTAAGTAATGCCAGCTGTTAATTCCACATCCATCATACAGCCCAGGCAAAGCAAGTGATCTGAGATTCAATAGGCTACTTTAACATATTTGCTAATTTTGATGGTAACAAGCCGTCCCAGACTTACTTGTAAATTCCCTCCAATGTTCAATACTGTTTAAATATGGATCAGTCGGATATCAAGGGGATTGCTTTTTCCCTTTGACCCCACTCTGTAATAAAAATCATAAAGAAACCCAAGTTTTTATTAGTGTATTTTTTTAAATTTTATTGAAACTTTTGCGGGATTCAGTGGTGTAAGCTCCAGTGAGCACCCATAAGCTGAATTCCTACAAAATGTTGCTCACTACAGGGGACACCTGTAGACAAAAAATAGTTGCTCTTGAACACAACTGGCAAGCATTTTATCCACCTTAAAAGCTTGAGCAGTGCCCTTACAACTACCCCTTAAAGAAAAATTCTCCCCTGGAGAAAGAAACATCAATACTTTTCTGTATGTTTAAGAAGCTGCCATGTATGGCACAACTGATATGCAAAAAGTTAAATACATCCTTACCTGTTTAAGCCGCCTGGAGCAAGAGATGATAGTTCCTTACCTGGACCCTTCGCTTACTTGGGAAGAGGTGAAGGAGGCTCTTTGGGCTGAATTCAGATCAAAGCATAGTCTACTCAGGAAAAAACAGGCCTTTATGCGCCTTAGTATGTATGAGGGTGAACCGCTCCTTGTCTTTGCTGAACGATTTACCTTGCTGCGCAAAGGTTAACAACCTCAAACATGCTCACCCTTAATGATGCTATCGCCACCCTGTTAACTGGGTTAGCTTCTCAGCCCTCTCTATCCAGGCATATTATTTTAGTGAAATTCCATTTCAAAACTATGCTTGATCTAAAAGGAGGCGTTAGTAGATGTTGCCGATTTTCATTCATGTGCAACACACAAGGAAGCTGAGGTAAATCATTTAGCTCTCACTATTAAAGAGCTACCGCCAGTTGAACAGTTGGGAGTAAGCCCTCTTGTGCCTATCCTACATGAAAAACCTACTCCCTCAGTGCAACTTAAAAAGGTTATCACTCCATCTTATGAATCAAAGCCCTGTAAGGCAGTA
The DNA here is from genome assembly GCA_022478985.1 of Massospora cicadina. Lineage (NCBI taxonomy): Eukaryota > Fungi > Entomophthoromycota > Entomophthoromycetes > Entomophthorales > Entomophthoraceae > Massospora > Massospora cicadina. The sequence goes on along the minus strand of JAKSZP010002783.1, from coordinate 33,712 downwards.
ACAACCATACGCCCACACAAGCTCACTAAGGCTGCTGTGTCTACCCCTCCAGCTAAGCTAGTAAATGCATGCCCTAAGGCAATATAATCCCCAGTGGCCATTTCTCCTACCTCCCTCACAGCCTTGCCGTTGTTGAGAATACCCTTGGGGAGAATCTGAGGGGGTATGATGATGTTGGTTACTATATATTGGAAGCCCCCACAAAGGTAGAGGTTCCTGATCACTTAAACGCTGGAGGAGTAAATGAGAACACCTTTCCTGAAGAAACGTACCTCAGTCAAATTCTAGGGTGTCCAAAAGTGATTGACACTGCCAGCAATGGTGACCAATTCTTAGCTGGCTTGATTTGACCTCTTCAGCGTTTTCATCCCATTAGATCCATCATGAATAACTACCCTGAAACTGCTAAAAAAAACTCACCTCCATCTTACGGCTCAAGGAGGTCTTAGCTTTGTCACCTAACATTGGAGGAACGCTCACTAAGGTTGAAATGGTCATTCAAAAGGTCCGGATACCTGCCATCCTGGACACTGGCTCTCCAGTCAACGTGATCTTCACTAAGCTTATCAAGAAGATAAAGCTAGCGCCTGACTTGGAGTACACGCAAGAGTTTGGAAACGCTGGCCCCAACAATACTCTTGCTATTGGGGCATATTCTTCCCTATCCATTCGAGTTGGGAAGCTTATTTTATCAGCCCCTGCTGTGGCTTTAGATAACAGCGATATGATATACTCATCGGCACTCAATTTTTGATTGAGTATGAGGGAATAATCAACCTGAAGCAAGATTCTTTCTCGTTACTCAACTATGAAATTCCATTAGTCTTATCATATAAAGAATCCAGTAGTCACGAATACTCTTGACTGGTTGAATACCCCCTCTCAGCTATGTCTTTGACTTATACAATTCTGGGCGCAACACAAAGAAATCGCCCAATTCAGTGGATCTTTAGGAAGATATCCCTTTTTATGCTGCAGATGAGGTCTTAATTAATCCTGGTTAACAACGAGTGGTTGTTACAAAAGCAATGCTTCAAATCTCACGCCACTGTTTGTTGCACCTTGTTAGTATTGAGGGTGTTAAACCCTGGAGCCTCGGGTATTGCCTGACATTCTTGACCCAGCTTACCAAAGGCCCATTACTTTGCTATTGAGGAACCTCACCTCAAAGAACATAGTTGTAAAAAAACATCAGGAGATTGGCAGAGGCTTGTTAGTCCCTGTGGAGGACATTGAACAAATTCACTCCATTAGTTCCATGATGGATATGGGCCTGCCAACGGATAACCTGGTATGTACCTTACCCAACGTCCATATCTCGGATGAGCTGACCCCAGATGAGTTGGAAAAAGTTAACTCTCTCCTCGACAACTATAGTGACATATTCTCCAAATTTGATAATGACTATGGCCACATGAAAGGCTGGTGCCACTCCATTGATGTGGGTGATGCCCATCTCATTTGGTAAAAACTAACCGCAAATCAAAAGTGGAAGAACAACGAATGAGGACAGAGCTTCAGCAGTTACTAGACGCGCGGTTGCTAGTTCCTTCACATAGCCCCTGGTCTTCCCCTCTCCTGCTAATAAAAAAGAAAAACGGAGGTCATCGGATAGTCATGGACTATTACAAGCTAAATAACCTCACGAAAAAGGATAGCTAACCTCTCCCTCACATTGACGACGCCTTGGCCCAACTCTCTGGCTCTAATTTCTTTTCTGCCATGGACTTAGCTAGCGGCTATTGTCAAATGAATCTCTCCCCTGAGGACCATGAGAAATGCGCTCTCATTTGTAGTGAGGGTCTTTTCTAACCAACCCGATTAACTCAAAGGTTGTGCAATGCACCTGCAACTTTCCAGCGTTTGATGGACCATATCAAGCAGGACTTGAAGTTAAGTTGCATCATCGTCTACCTCGATGACATTACAGTATTTTGAAAAACTTTTTAACGAGAAGCTTGATCACCTGAAGGAAGTGTTTCTTTTTTTAGTACTAGATGGTCCCAACCTGAAGGAAGTGTTTCAATGACTACGTAAGTCTAATATCAAGCTAAAGCTTTAAGTGTACTTTCTTTCAAAATAAACTGAATTTCCTCAGCAATTCCATTTCTCTAAAAAGGAATTCAATTAATCCAAGATAAGGTCAAAGCAATCGCCAAAATTCCTCCCCTAAAAATTTAAGGGTTTTTCAGGTATTTATAGGGATGATGGGATATTACCACCAGTTCATCCCTAGGTTTGTCCAACTCAGGGAGCCTCTTGTCCGCCTATTGACCAAGAACAATTTTTTTCAGTGTAGTGCGGAACAGAAGGCTTCTTTTGAGACGCTAAAGCAACTGCTGCAACAACGCCCTATCCTACGGCACCTAGATTAAAATAACCCCTTCATCCTATTCACTGATGCTTCGGACTATGCCATTGGGGCCATCTTAGCCCTATTGAATGAGAACGGTGTTGAACATCAAGTATCTTATTTTAGTAAGATGCTGTCAAAGGCTATACATAACTAAAGTGTAATGGAGAAGAAGCTCCTTGCTGTTCTGTTAGCTGTAAAACACTACCACCCTTTCCTATATGGAACCACCTTTACTGTGGTTACTGACCACACATCCATAAAATGGTTACAGAACATGAAATATCCTACTGGCCGGTTAGCTCGCTGGGCTCTAAAGCTCCAGCCTTATGACATGAAGATCGAACACCATGCTGGAACCCATCACATGAACGTTGATGGGTTGACTCAGCTACCAGTCCTTCACTTAGATAGTAGTGAGGTGGAGAGGTTACATGACCTTTTAATGACCCCTGATGACTGGGAAGATGAAGATGAAGATGAAGATGAGCCTGTAACCATCTAGTACTAAAAAAAAGATGAGCCTGTACAGAAGATGTTAGCCCAGCACTCCCATAACATCAAAGTGGAGGATGGGAAATTGTATAAGCAGGTGGGGGCAAAATGGCTGCCTTACCTTTGACCCTTGGAACATGTACCTGCTATCCTTAAATCTCACTCCACTCTAGGTCATGGAGGGGCCAAGAAAACTCATGAGTGAATTAATAATCGGCTTTAATGGGATGGAATGATGGTATCTATTGTTGACGTCTTGGAAGCCTGCCTTACGTGCAAGAAGCAATCCAGTTTCAAGATTTGGTATTGGTATCAACCAACTAACACGTAACAACCATTCCACACTATCAGTCTGGACGTAATTGGTCCCTTCCCTCAGACAACTAGAGGAAACCGATTTATTCTTGTAGCTATTGACCACTTCATTAAGTGGGTTGAAGCTGTGGTTATCCCTGTCCAAACGGCCAAGGCTACAGCCATCTTTTTAAATCAAAACATTCTCACTTAATATGGCTGTCCACAAGTACTACTCTGTAATAATGGTAAGAACTTCACCTCCTGAGTAGTCAAATTCCTGACCACATCTATGGTAACCCAGCAATTTTCCTTGGCTCCATATAATCCCTCAGCAAATGGGACCGTGGAAAGAGCTAATGGAACGTTGGTTTCCATTCTACGGAAAATGGCCTCCTCAGATCGTCTCCACTGGGATCAATTCTTACCCAGTGCCCTTATGACTTACCAGATCAGTTATCATAAGATCTTGATAATGTTCCCATTTCGTGTCTTATATAGTTGGGAACCAGGAATAACTGCTCTTTTAGTTAAAGATGTATTCTCCTCTAGAGTTGAGGAACCCAAAAAATTATGCGCAGATTAGCTCAGTGCATCCTCCAACTCCAATCTGAGGCTATGACTAAATTAGCTAAAATGGTGACAAAAGAAGGGCAGGCTGCTAATGAGCTAAAAACCCACTGCCTACATTAAAAGTATCTGATATGGTATTATACTACCATAACTGCATCACTTCTAGAAGCGGTAATCTTGTATCAATCTGGGAAGGTCTCTTCACCATCACCTATATAAGAGATAAAGAGTATTCCATAAAATCTCTGGCTACTGGAATCACCATCAATCGGGTACATGGCCACTTCCTTTGGCCTTATTCTCCCCACAACATTATTGAGGGGTTGATGTTGGACATTTGCCCTCTCAGCTACAAAGAAAGAACGTTTTGGATCAAAACCAGCAAAAAGTAGAAATGTCAGGCATCTATGATTCTCTGATGATTCTAAGTACAAATTTAATAATATTAATGATATCAGCGACTAAAAGACCTTGGTCAATTCTTAGTGAGACCCTGCAAATCTGGGTACACGATTTTGATGAATTCTAAGGCAACAAATAATGAGTCTAGCAGTCAGATTTCTTCAACCACGTCGCAGACCCTAGGGCGTCTATCAAATGGAACTCTCCTATTCACCACCAGGTCACTTCATGCACCTATGTGGGGACCCTCCCCTTTATAGGCGTGGCAGGGGTCCCCCAAGGTAAAGTAATCTCCACTAATGGGGATTGGCTGAAGCTAATTAAAGCATAACCGCATGGGTAAGTAATGCCAGCTGTTAATTCCCCATCCATTGTAAAGCCCATATGAAGCAAGTGATCTGAGCTTTGATAGGCTACTTTAACATATTTTCTATTCAGATGGTAACAAGCCATACCAAACTTAGTATTAAATTCCTCCAATATTTGGTACTGTTTAAATATGGATTAGTCGGATATCAAGGGGATTGCTTTTTTCCTTTGACCCCGCGCTGCTAATATGAATCATAAAAAACCCAAGTTTTTATTAGTGTATATTTATTAAATTTTATTAAAGCTATTGTGTGATCCAGTGGGTTAAGCACCAGCGAGCACCCATAAGCTGGATTCCTACAGCTTGGAACCCATTATATTGATGTTAACTTTTGGCAGATATGGCTTTTTCTGCTGAACGAGTTGTGCAGGGTTTAGCCCACTGAGCAACGGCCAAACAATATGGAGATTGTTGGTCTCTCAATTAAATGTAATAAACTTATATAAAAATATGAGGCAATCGCCCCAGCTTCATAAATATTTATTTTATTATGGTTGAACTGGCAGACCCCCTCTCTGCTTACGCTCTCTACTTATCCCTATTCACTTCTTCTTTCATTTATTAAAAAATTTCCCTCCCCTTCTCTCTCTCACTCAACCTTTAAACCTCGATATTCCTCAACGGATTTGACACATTTTGCTTAGTAAATATCAATTTGCTATCAATTTAGATTTCATTTGACCCGCTAGGCTTCAACGGAATTTCCTCAATTACTGAACCCTAATTGATTTGATCAATTCACCTTGCATTGCTCTAACCTATTACTCACCCTTGGAGCTCGCTTTGCATCTAATTAATGAATCACCAGAACACTAGCTTATTGACCAGTCATATTGAAATCTTGACATTACCCCTTGACTGGACAATAAGTGCCTATTGCTTGTAGGCCTGAAGGAACTTCACATGTACTCGGTTATTCATCTGACCACCCGTGGGTGCCTTAATGGTGTATGCATCAGCCCCAGTCTTCTTAATGATCTCAAATGTTCCACTCCATATGCTGGCGAGCTTGTTCCTTCTTCTGAACCCATGTTGGTCGTGAAACAAGGACCAATTCACTACCCCAAACTGTTAAAAGACTTCTGCGTCTACATTGATCAGCCGCATGATCCCAAATCTTCTTGGCAAGACTAGTGGAATATGCCTCAGTTTGGAGTTTAATCAACATATTTGTTAAGGTAGACAAATAGCGGTGGGGTTTGAATCTGCTGGTATCCTACACACAAGAGTAAAGCAACTCAGGCAGCACTGGATGTCGTCCATAGAGCAATTGAAATGGACCCTTACCAGTTGCTGAGTGGTAGCTGATATTATACACAAAGACAGCGGTGGATAAAAGGGTGCTCCAGTCTGACAGCCGCTCATTTATGAGCTTGTATAGAATATTTACCAAGGTCCCATTGACCCGTTCCACCATACCATTAGATTCAGGGTGGTAGGGGGTAGTTAAAGCCCTGCGGATTGCCATGAGCTCATTCAACTTGGCCAATATATGTGATGTGAAATTGGTTCTGTTGTCCATTGGGATAAATTGTGGATAACCATGGCGCTGTATAACACACTCCAGGATGAGCTTGGCGGTAATGATAGCCCCAGAATCCTTAATAGCCCTTGCTTCCACCCATCTTGTCAAATGGTTGATGGCAACTATTATATATATGGAGCAGTTCGCGCCAGTTGGCAGAGGCCCCACCACATCTAACAAAACTGTATGCCATACAAACTGAGGCTTAACTAAGTGGTAGTGGATTTTTGGTGGAATGGTTTCTCCACTTGGCACTGATGGCAACAACCAACCATCTCAAGCACATCATATTGCATAATCTCCCAATAGTAGCAGGGTCGCAAGAGCTCCAGCATCTTTTCAACCCTCCATGACCTACCGCCCTATGGGCATCCATAGTGATTGTAGGCCTGGCAGAGGATTTTGGGAAACTCAGCGTCAATTCCCCCATCCGCTTATATAATTCCCCGTTGTGCAAGAGTGTATTCTGCCTAAGCCTATCTAACACTTTGATCATGGGCAGCAGCTCATCATGATATTTTCCCACAATCATTTTTTTGTACATTATGTCTGCCACATCCACTGTAATGGCGACCGTGGGTAATTGGGAAAAACAGTCCGCATTCTGATGCTTTGCCCCTGGCCAATGCATGATCTCAAAATCATATGCTTGGAGCTTCAAAGCCTATTGCGCAAGCCACCCTTCAGGTTCCCACAGATTCTGTAGCTACCGCAAGGAGGCATGATCCATTACCACTTTGAATTTCACCCCACGGAGGTAAACCCAGAATTGTTTATATGCATAGATTACCGCTAAACACTCCTGCTTGGTCACGGTGTAATTCCGTTCAGGGCCATTTAAACTGCGGCTTCAATATTCAATGAGGTTCTCCACACCTTCATCATCTTTTTGAGATAACAAAGCCCCTACAGCAGAAAATGAAACATCCGTTTACACAATAAACTCTGTTCAAAATTGGGGTATTGTAAAACAGCCGCGCTAGCCAACGCGGTTCATAATACATTAAAGGCAGTTTGACAACAATCTGTACAGTTGAAGGCAGCGTTTTTCTTAAGTAGCTCAAAGAGTGGAGCCCTGATACAGCGGAATTTGGGAATGAACTGCTGGTAGAAACTGACCATCCCCAAGAACACCTGGATATCCCGCCAATTTCTTGGCTGAGTCATCTTGTGGATGTCTTCCACCTTGGACGGCTGAGGACTAAGCTTGGAGTCTACTCTCAAAGCCTAAGTATTCCAATTGTTCCTTAAAAGTGGCACTTTTGGGGCTTAATCTTGATATTAGTTTCAGCTAGGCGGCGGAATACTTTCTCTAGGTGTCCAAGATGCTCCGTGAATGTCCGCGAAAATATGTTTATATCGTAAAGGTAGACAAGAACACAAGACAGCTTTAGGTCACCCAAAATAGTGTCCATAGCCCGCTGGAACATAGCAGGGGCATTGCACAAACCCTGTGGCATACGTGTAGGCTGGAACAATCCCTTTGAGGTAATTATAGCGCACTTTTCTTGTTCCGCCACTGGCAACTCAATCTTCCAGTACCCTGATATCAAGTCCATAGCATAGAAATACTTGGCCCCACCTAACCAATCTAAAGCGTCATCAATTTGTGGAAGCAGGTACAAATCTTTTTTTGTAATGCTGTTAAGCTTCCAATAATTGATTACTACTAGACTGGAGCCATCTTTCTTTTTGACAATGAGCACTGGAGATGCCTAGGGACTCTTTGACGGCTCCAACATTCCCTGTTCCACCAATGTATCTATTTCTGCAGATACAACTTCTGCTGCCTTTAAGCGTCGGATAGGTCATGACCTGATAGGGGGTGGTCTCCCGTGTCCACCCAATGCATGACCCCATGAGCGCAACCCAAGTTGTGATTTTCAGTTGCAAAAATGCTGTGATATTCCTTGAACGTAACCATCATCCTGTCCTTCTAATCCTCCAATAGACCAGTTAGCACCTCCCACGGAACCACCATCATTATGCTGAAGATGGTTTTTTGAGGCAAGCCAAGATCTTCCCAGGAACCAAAGTCATGTACCTGGTGGACCTCATCAATAGGGACCAGGTGCAAGTAAGCCACCACTTGGTGCCGCCGAACCTTCATCACCTCCTTTTGCAGATTCGCTACAAACATCTTCACTTCCCCCTGCCCTGGTAACAGTAACCCAGGAGCCACATGAGGTTTGAGCCACGATTGTTGATAAGGCCCCACAACCTCTCAATACAGACCTCCCAGTATATCAATTTTGAGCTCTGTCCCAATTATGACCTGATGCCCAGAAGGGATAGTCCAAGCATTCGCAACTCATAGTGGAATCCCTTTGTATTCATAAAGCTGTTTTGGAAGTGGTCAGGTCTTCTGCTTCATCTGCTGATATCTTACAGGAATCACACTATCGCTATAGGGAAGATTAATTTGACTGGAGCGGATTGGGTCATCTGGGACTCCGCTGGAAGTAAAATAGATAAGGATCTGTTGTCCCAGAATACTGATGCTTTTATCCGCCATATTAACTACAGTCCCAAAGTGCCATATAAATGCAGCCCCAATCAACATGCCATAGTGGTCATTAGGCAACACCACAGCTGGAGCAGATGCACCAGCTGACACAAACCTCAAAGGCAATGAGCTATATGCGCCTTCTGAAACAGTACTCTGTTCCCCCCACAGTTCCATACACTACTTGGTGGTCCACATCTGGCTTTAGCGGAAGCTTAGCCACAAGCTTGGTGGATATTATGTTGACAGGACAACCTGTATCAATGATCGCCTGAAATTTGGTATTCTGTATAAATATGTTACAGTAGGTGCATTTCAAATAAGAAGAACCCTTGGTGTTCAATACATAAACATTCAAGGACGTTTGATTATCCAGAAAAGTGTACATACCAGCCCTGACATGAGGATACTCTTGGGCAATCCTTTCTACAGGAATCTCCACCTCCACCCCTCCCAAAGCTGCGACTAATGCGGAGAGTTCACCACCAATCATACCATTCCACTCAAGGATTTGCCAGGTGTATGGCTTATACACGTCTTGACGGAACCCCATTTCCACATTATTGGGGTCTCTACCACAGCTTGAGGCCAAAAGGTGGTAAGTGATCTGCTAATATAGCAAATCCTAAGAGTATGCACCAGGGCCAACACAGTGATTCATGATAAACATCAGGGAAAATTACATTTGAATCAGCGGAAGCAGAGCATCCCATCTCTACTCTGCTTGCTCTTTTCCCTGTTCATATGGGACAACGGATACTGCATGGACCTTGGTTTGTCCTGACAACTAACTGCATAATGACCTGTTTGGCCACATGAAGAACAAGATTTTGGGACTGGCACTCATCTCTGAATCACCCCCAGAAGGTCTAGGTCTACTATTGAACCACGGTTTATTATGGGCCCAAGGATAAGCGGTTTGATCATAATAGGGACGTAAAGGACCCGCTTATGAGTTGAGTGGCTGAGGAGTTACCCACCGATTGCCCCAATATTGGTGGGATCCTTCATTTAGCGAAATATCAGTGGCAGATACAGGATCCTTCCGCTCCACATTGGGAGCATTAAAGGTGGTGGATAAACGGCATAAATGATGGATGATTTTGAGTAATTCCGCATCCTCCTGAAGAGTGTACACCATAGCATTATGCAATTTGCAGTAGGGCTTGATAGCCGCCATCATCACTATGCCCACCTACTCATTAGATAAGACATTTTCAACCAACAGCACATTGCCTCATTAGTGAATCTCTTTGCAAACTGAATTAAAGACTCATTTTTTTGATAAATATTGTTAAAAAGTCCTCCTTGCGCTGAGCCATTTTCGCTTTGCCCCCAAACAGGCGAATTACAGTCTTCTTCACCTCTTGGTAAGCTACAGTACTGTTTTAAAGATAACAAATAACTTGATCAGCAATTGAAACATCCAACACAAATAACAACAGTTTAGCTTTTGTTGATCAGAAGCCCCCTCTTTGACAAACTCATACCGCTTGAAAAACCCATGTATGTTACCATCACGGTTAAATGGGGGCAGCCTTTCACTGCAGATTTCCTTTTCCTTAACAACTTTATCTAATCTATACTCAACACAGTCTAGCTGCTCCGTTGTGCTGCTCAAGAGGTTGACAAGCTGGTTGGCATGGTCACCGACCAGGGGCAGTTGGTGGAAGGCATGGTTGAGCTGCTCAGTAATATTCTTATTCTCGTGAAAAAGCACTTTTTGCGCCTGAAGTAAGGTATCCAAAGAAAGCTTCAGTTCCCCATACCGAGATATTTCAATCACCGGAGGTAGTACCCCATCAAAGCGAGCTGGTTGCGCCATAGGTGCAATTGACGAAGTTATTATTAGTTGATCAATGGGCCCCCTGTAGTGAGCACCACTGTTAACTTTTTGGCAGATATGGCTTTTTCCGCTGAATGAGTTGCGCAGGGTTTAGCCCACCGATCAATGGCCAAATAATATGGAGATCATTGGTCCCTCAATTAGATGTAATAAACTTATATAAAAATATGAGGCAATCGCCTCAACTTCGCTAATATTTATTTCAATATGGTCAAACTGGCAGACCTCTCTGCTTACGCTCTTTACTTATCCTTACTCATTTCTTTCTTTTACTAAAAACCTCCTCACCTTCTCTCTCTGCTTAACCTTTAACACTCAGTATTTCTCGATGGTCTCAACACATTTTGCTTAATAAATATCAATTCGCTATCAATGTAGAATTTGTTTGACCCTCGAGGCTTCAGCAGAATTTCCTCAATTACCAAACCCTAATTGATTTGATAAATTCACCTCGCATTGCTCTAACCTATTACTCACCCTCAAACCTCGCTTCACATATAATTGATGATTCACTGAAACACTATCTTATCGCCCAGTCATATTGAAATTTTAACAATTGATAAGCGCTTCTTTTACTTTGTCTCAAATATTTGGTTGTTCATGTGAGAAGCCATTACCTCCTTTGCAGGTGACTAAAAAAAGATGATATATGTTTAATAATTTGCCAATCAGTTGAACCTTCCATTGAGGCCTCTTACACAAATATGATGGATGCAATTTTTCCTCTTCAAGTTTATAGCTTTTATTAAAGATAGGATTTAAGGTAACAGCTTCCAGCCTGGGACAACATGTACTCTTGAATTCTATTAGTCAGTAATTTTGGTAAATGTATAGCTCTGCTCAATTTGTTGATTGAGTCCGTAATTTGATCATGCAGTAGGTTAAAATACTGTTCCATTTCTTTAAAGGTAAGTCTGGAGGTGAAATATATCAAGTTAATTTGCATTTTAAGAACATCTTAGTCATTTTCCAGGCTTTTCGATATAAGTTTTTAAGAACATTGATCTGTTGATGAGCAGTAAAGTGGAAAGTTCAAAAATTTTTTTCATCTTATAACACTCCAACGTGCCGGTTTAAGTCCTTCTTCATCTCCTGTCATTTTGCACTTTTAGGAGGTTTGTTCTTTTTCAGCTTTTCTTCCATGAGTGAGTTCCAGCCCTGCTCAGCTTCATTGATATGACAATAAGCAAGTTAGAGTCTTAATTATCTGGTTAACTCCTCTATTTCTCTCTCCAATTTGTTAAGTCATAGACAAAAGATTGGGTAGCCACTTGGTTTGCACAGGATACCAGGTCTTTTTCAATATAAGTGACTTTGGTAATAAATACCTGAGAGACTACTGAACTTCTGAAGTAATATGGGCTTCAATTTCGTCGATTAAGTTAAAGTAAGCTCACATTGAGATTAGAAGTGCTTGATCTGATCATCATCATTACCTTGACAACTAGAAACTTGGGATACCATATCACCTGTCATGGTCAAATGACATCATAGTGGGGACCAACCCCAAGGATAAGGCTGGGCGCCAGAAGGCCCAAAAGTGAAGTTGCAGGCCCTCCCTGACCTCAGGCATACCCTAGACCAACGCTGGGTACAGGCTAAATATGCCCAGGTTGATACTATTGGGTCTAAAATGCCCAGCCCTTACAATGGCCCAGGCGTTAAAACGGACGGTTTACTTAATGAATGCAGATGGTTCCATTTAGTTAGTCGAGAAAAATGGTTTGAAACCCTTTCCATTTACAAAACAACGCGTTCAGGTTGGATCCAACTTCAATCAATCACTTGAGTGAAGTTGGTTTTGGCATAAAGTACTAATTTGGATGAGGGGTGTGTGCCTATTGGTGGGTCAGTGCTTGGGTCCACTTCAGCATACCCTGCATTCCCCCACCCTAGTTTAATTATGTTTTTCCCAACCTACATTCCTTGTTGGTCAAATTCCCAAATAAACATTTTACCTTTTTTACGTTTTATTTTTACGATATTTTGAACGCTCCTGTGCACAAACCTCTTCAAAGGAGGTCTCACGCTCCATTAACCTTGCCATTGTAAATACACTCTAGCTATCCCCTCATGCACCGTTGGTTCGCCCAGGTTCCCTCCAACCTGGGTCTCTTACACCCCCTGTCTTTGTGCACCACGTCGTTTTTGGTGGGCCATTTATTATAAAACTCGCACTTCTCTGGCTAAGTTGTTATTGCTCCAGCACCCTCTGTTGGGCTCTAAAAACTTTAGTACTGAATGCTAGTTCCCTAACGCTGGCCTTATGCACTGTGCACAACCAAGCTGGGAACAGTAGAGTTATAGACACTCTCCTTACATCACCATGGGCTGAAACAACTTTCTGCTGAACTTTTTGAAGAAAATGTTTCAAGTAGTTTTGAGCCTTTTTATTAGATTCCACAAGGTCCTTTCTGAGAAGCTCCATATCTTTATCCGGATACTTGATTCCTCCAGAATCAATTGTTCCCAATTAGGCAAGGAGTTGGATGATGCAAAAACAAAAATTAATGTAATATGTTTCATACTTCCCAATATATTGCGATGCTGCAATCTGAAATTTCCATAGGCCAATCTAACGCCCCTTGGGTATCAATGGGATGATAGAACTCCTCATTATGGCTTCTAGAAGTGCATAATATGGAAAATTATGGTGTATGAACTGCTTGATTTATATGGGTAAGTTTGCACTTGAGCTGTACATCTTTGGTAGAGCACTAGATTCATATAAATTCATTTAATTCTGTCTAAAGAAGATGCCCTTTAGAGGTTGGCTCTTTATCAGGGTTTTCTAATTCCCTTAGTTAAGTCTATGACCGCCTCATTGGAAATCTAGGCTAGACGTTGTGATTCTTGGATCTCCATTTTCTTTTTTATACTCCTTTAATTAAAAAAGGGCGGATTCCCCATTTGGTCAAAATCTTGATCATTTCTATTGTGTACTTAGCGATTTACCCTATAGATTAGATTATCTATCATGGCATAAAAAATTAGTTGCAGGTATCATTAAGCGAAAGTTGTGTACCCTGAAGTGACCACCAGCCTATAAGGCTTCCATTTTGGAGATGATTACTGATTTTAATTTTGAGAAGACAAACAACCAATACTTCCTTAAGTCTAAGACCTTTACAAGTACCTTACTTAATTTGTTCAAGGTGTCAAAGTCTCACTTAAGCCCAATAAATTGAGTATCCACCTATGGTATTATTGGCAAAAGGACTTATTGAAGTAAATTCACCATTCAGAGATTTAGATAAAAGGCGTAACTTTAATAATAACTAGGTTAGGATATTTGTGTGTTTTTTAGCACTAGGTGGTCCCTATGATATTTGTATATTATTTCTAACAATATAATAGCTATAAGGAATAGGACTTTTCTTTCTCGTTGCAATCACTATTGCAACCTATTAAATTCAAGACTGAATCTAGTTTGATAATCTCACAGAGGAGATTAGTCTGCGCCCATGTCAGGGAGCAGTTGGGCAAGCAAGGTAAGAGGAGCAGGTGGAAGGCCCGCGGCCTCCAAAATTCGAAAACGCCCTGGAGAATCCAGCGGAATTGACAAAAATACTAAGAAACTGGTGGTCACTATTTCCCCAGAGATACTCGCATGGCAAGCACGATGCAACCAGTACATCAACACGCCACACTCCCAGCCAATTTTGTCAGTGGAATTAGGAGTCCGCATGTTTCTGGATATCCAAAAAACGGCCTTATGGGAAAAATTTTGTGAAGATGTAAACACAATTTTCCCAACTGCAGTGTACGTTGCACCTCACTCCATGTCACGCAGTTGACTGGACCTAGGTTTTGAAAGCAAAATGGCAGCAGACGAGGCTGCAGCGTTGTGCATAGTGGTCAACCTCCCTGAAGGGCAATGGGTCGTTGAAACTAAATGCACCAGATGGACAAAATTGAACCAAATTTTCCTCATGTTTGACTTCTTGCCTACTACGGTAAAACGTGACAATTTGGAACAACACCTGAAAGATGGTATCGCCATATATGGCAAAATACAATCTTTCAAAATTCAACGCTTCACACTGATGCCACACCTGTGCACCAGAAAAGCCATCGCAGTGCTGACCCCAACTGAAGAGATCACGAAGGACCTAACCCAAATCCCACACTCAACTTTTATTGATATTGCAGGGCATACCACCCACCCATCCAGGTGACCATGGAAAGCGCGCCCCCCATTTGCACCCACTGTGATGCATTCGGCCATAAGGCACATGCATGCCCCATCAAGGAGGGCGTCACATTCCAAGAGCACCCCTCGGCAGCCATGGCCAGCGGAGAGGCGCACTACGAACCAACTGCAAGCACCAAGGAGGCCTTCCCATGGGGAGCACAAGGCTGCTACCTACTGGTAAATCCTATCTCCTCACAAGAGCGGAAGAAGGCCAAGCAGGCCCGTAGGGCTGCAGCCAAAGAAGCGGCCAAAGCCACCACCACTATCCCACATTCACAACGCCAGGAGGACATGGAGACCTTCGCGGTGGAAGCAACTCAGGAATCCATCAACAAATCAGATTGGGAAGCCCAAGCTGAGCGGGCCACTCAATCCAAGGATCCAATGGGAGATTTGATCTCACCCAATTGTTGCACCCAAGCTCCAGTTGAAACTGACTTGGGACCCATCCCAACTGAAAAAAAAATTTTAACCCTCTCAACGGTGCACCAAACTCACCCGCACTGCAAAAAATTCGTCTGACGTTGGGAAAACAAAAAGCGAAGGCTAAAGCTAATGTGACTCTTTCTGCAAAAATCAACAAAAACTCTGATAGCGTTGCTGCTAACACCCGCGCTGCTGTGAAGGCCTGCGGGGAGCTAGAAGAGGATGGTGGGCCTGGGTGTCCACCCCCTCACACCTAAGGTGTGATGGGGGAAACCTTCACCATAGGGACATTGAATATCGCCGGACTCAAGGCCTCCCCATCCCAGGATAGGAAACTGAGTTTTTAAAAGCATAATTTACCCGTGAATATCCTGGCCATCCAGGAGTCCCACTGTCCATGAGGTTCTGAGGAAGCTTGGAAAACAATGCTCCTCCCATCCCTATCCTTTTGGTCGATGCACTGTGGGGTGCTAATTTGGAAAAATAATTTTTTCAAATTTTTATCCTCAGAAACATTCCTAAATGACTGAGTGCTTGTTGTCACCTTCTCATGGGCTGACGTAGAACATGCAATCATCAACATCTATGCCTCAAATGGTGCACGCGAGCGTCAGGAATTTTTCTCGTTGGTCAAATCCCTCCCGCTACCCCCAGACTCCTTCATAGTCAGCGACATGAACTGTTGGCTAAACACACCAACGGACCGGTGGCCTTCCTCACCCCACACCCCCCAGGGTCACGTAGAACTACGCATTCTAAAGGCCACCCTCAGGTTAATGGATGCGCTGCTGCGGCATGCCCCACTGCTCAAAACATGACATGGCCCCACGTCCACAACGGCCAATTAAGGTCCATGGCCCACATTAACATTATTCTAACGCCAGCGAAATTCCAACCCCACATCTCCCACTTCAAGACAACAAAATTGGAATTCTCCGACCATTGACTGGTCTCGCTAACCTACCACCTACCTGTCACAGCTGCTAAGGCCCCACATTGGTACAAAATCCGCCCCCAAGCTCAGGTTGTCAGGATTTTCCACGTGGGTAGAAGAGGCAACTATGGCAAAAAAGTTTGTTGCACCGTTTTGCGCGGACCCCATTTCCACATGGGCAGCTTTCAAAAATGACACCATCCGCCACTCTCACCATCTCTCCTCCAGATGCTCACGAGCCACATCAGCAGTTATCTCGCGCGCTCTGGCAGAATTAGCACACTTGGAGTCTAACATCCCAGTTACAGGATACAGTTCTGCATGAGGATGGAAGTGGGAGGAGGCAGCTGCCCACCTCAACGCACTTGAAAGACAATACAAACATCAGGTTTGTGTTCAGTACAGGGCCACACACATCACAAAAGGCGACAAGTGCACCACACATTTTTTAAAAAAAATTTCATACCACACCAGAGCGTGGCCTGCACACAGGTGTGAAGATCAGATAATTCCATTGTGGACACACCGGCCGAAGTGGCAATCAAAATGCAACAGTATTACTCCAAGTTGTACCACTCTGACCCAATTCAGCTGGCCAAAGTGGCGGAATTTCTCGACTGAGCCCACATCTGCTCCATTTTCTGATACCCGGAAATAATGAATTTAATTACTCCAAACGAATTATGAACAGCCATTTGCGGTGCACCAAACTGAAAATGCCCAGGCCCAGATGGCATTCCATATGAGTTCTACAAAAAATATTTCAAATATATATCCCCATTGCTGCTCGCCTCACTTAACCAAAGCCTGATGGAAACGCGCCTCCTACCAGGAGGATATGAGGCCTTCACTGTCACACTCTTCAAGAAAGGGGATAAGCTAGACTTAGCCAACTGGCGCCCCATTTCTCTAATAAACACAGACACCAAAATTTTAACAAAAATCATGGCTAACCGTTTAGGGACTGTAGCATCTGCCACCATCTCCCCAGAACAATTCTGTTTCATCCCCAGAAGGTCAATTTGGGATAACGTGCACTATGTGGCTAATGTATGTCAGTCCACAGCCTCTGGGGCACTTGTATTCTTGGACCAACAAAAGGCCTATGATAGAGTAAACTGGGAATACCTCAGGGCCTGCCTCCATCAATTCCGCTTACCCCCTCGCTTCATCAACTGGGTAATGCTGCTCACAGAATCTGCAACAATGGCAGTGCGTGGCCCTGGCTTCCTAACGGAAGTAGTCCACCCTCAAAGAGGCTTGCGACAAGGGGATCCCCTCAGCCCACTCTTATACAACTTCATCCTTGACCCACTACTGCGAAATGTGAATGCCCAACTCACTGGGGTCCATGTGCCAGGCTAAGCCCCAGTCAAGATAATGGCGTTTGCAGATGATTGTGTGGTGGGGGTGTCTAATAATCAAGATGCACGCGCGCTTGAAGCTCTCATCCAGGAATATTCCCGGGTAAGCAACGTGGCACTGAACGCCTCCAAAACCGAAATCATCATCCTTGGTTGGTTTCAGAACTGCTGGACCCCAGCAATTAGTTCCCAACCTGGCCCATCTGCTCACCCACGTCCTCGCCCTACTAATTCAAAACACACCGCCCCACTGGTGCTCCCCTTCGTGCCACGTCCTACCATAGGACCAGTATGCCATCTGGGCGTGTGGATGGAGGCAGGCGGATACACGTCAGCAGTAATGGAGTGCTGTATTCTGGATAACGTGACGAAGCGAATCGCCTCTCTCAGAGCCCACCCTACTTCCCTTACTGGCAGGATTGTTTTAGCCAAATCCATGCTCCTCTCCAAAGTCTGGTTTGGATCCCACGCCATCCCCTTCTCCCCAAGCTTCTACAAATTCTTGTACGCCTTGCTGCAAGGATGGCTTTGGTCGGGCCGCCTTCCACCAGTGCGGCTTTAGGTCATGTTTGGCCCCCAACATTATGGTGGCATGTGCCTGCTTGACTTCAAAGCCCATGCCGCCAAGATCCTGGGTACCTGGATTGTGGCCGTCACCACCCCTACACTCCCCTCCCAACACTGGTCCCGCGCAGCCTGCTCCAACTTCTCCCGCGCCTTGGGCCTCAACAATCCATCGAACCCCCACTCCCTGATGAAATACCTCGCTTCACATACATCGGCCACAGGTCCTCACGGGACTAAAACCCACTACAAACGAATCCTCCTCTCCATGCGGAGCGCTGAGTGGATAATTCATATTAGCGGACATACAACCCAAAGAGGCCGCCCCTCTCCTCAGTTCACACAAGAGGTACAGGGGCTACCCATCCACGATGGCGTGATCCCCATTCGACCCCATGTCCTATCCAGGGTGGACTACCTGGACATGATGGAGATCCCTTACTCCATTGAGACCCAAAAAAAATATCTGGAAATAAGTACACCATCCTCTGCTGCAACCTTAAATCCGCTCCCATGTGTGGTGCTGCCTGAGGCGGGTGTATCGTACAGCTGAGTGCTCTAATGCTTTACACTCATCCTGTGCCGTGTGTGGCCAGTATGGAACGCTGTTTCACCGCCTGGAGAAGTGCCCTACCTCTAAAGTGATATGACGCGAAGTTCAACGTCTTCTGGGCCAGGATCAAACGCATCCCTTCAGTCTGTCAAGAGATATGTTCGCTTTATCAATGGCCTCCCCCCTTCTGCCCTCCCTTCATGCTTTGGTGGTTGCAATCGCCATGTGGACCATCCACACGATTGTCTTAGATGCCATCGCAGGCTCCACCCCCACCCTCCCAGAAGTGGTCCACAGATTCCGGTCCCATTTGGTGGACCACTTTCAAGTGTGGATGTTTGAATACCTCACACCGCGTCGCTGACAGCTGGTCTCTTCCTGGTTCCCAGTCTGGTTCATCAAATCAGACCCCTTCCTCCACACGTGCTCATTGTGGCTATGGCCCCTTCACACGTTTCCTCCCCTCCCCATAAGTGGCGTTCCCGCTGGCAACAAGAGATAGCATCGCTTCTCTGGGGTGCCTCCCCTGGTACTAAGTTTTGTCTCTTCTAAGTCATATTTGGAAGTGTCCATCCCATGGTCATCCTTCCCCACAATAAATTTAAAATTTAAATTATAATAGCTATAAGGAAAGAAACCATAGAATGATTATAAGGGCTATCTGAATTAAACCTTATCATGTCGCTTCCATATTCAGGGGTGCATTTTCATACCAAATTTTATAGATGGTATTACACTATTAATGGCCCTTTCACATGAAAATTTGTATAATTCAAGCCATTCTTCGTACAGGTGCTGAATTTGTATCCTTTTTAAGGGTGATATTCACCTTTCATCCTCTTTAGTTATCCAATTAAATTCATCACTTCATATCCTATAGTTCCAATAGCTTGGCCAATTAATATTTTATCCATGGAATCAAGGCCTTGAGTCAGGTATGGGTTTTTTCCAGTATTTTTTGCATCACTACTATTTTAATTATCTGTATAAAAAATTAGAGTGTTTGCAAAAGTCCCTATATTAGGATTGTTTGAAAGTCATTGATGGGTTTGCTTGATATGATTCTTCTTAGTATGCCTAATACCCTGGTATCTAACTGTGGTAAAGCAGTAAATCTCTGTCTGCTCATGGCAGAGGAGGAGGCGGAGTCAGGATATGCTTCCTTGGATGTGTCTTCTTCCTAACAGAGTAATGTACAGACCTAGATGGAGAGCAAGGGCTTGGGAATTCAGATGTATGTGGTTAGTGTTACGCAAGAGAGGTTTTTGTAAAAAAATTTCATTTTTTTAGATTCTTAAATAGTGGAAGATATCATGTTTGTCTTAAAGGTGGGAATCTGTGAGTTTTATACAAGTGGCAACCTTAGTTCAGTAGATCAAAAATTCCGAGTTTTTTCACCACTGCTACATATTAGACAAAATTGATAGCTTTTGAAGTAATGTTACGGGATTTCACACTTAATTATATTGTTAAGGCCATCTGGGAATTATGGAGGGATCTAGACCCTTCACAAGCATTTTTAACAGACTTATATGCAGCTTTGTGGAGGAAACAGCAGTTGTGTAAGGCAACTGCATTAACAAAAAGTTGAAGATTGCTTCATAATGGTGCGCCATTTGTCTGTGCGCATGGAAGCAAGAGGGAATTGAGCATCATAATCAGTATTTAGGAATCATTTGAGGTGAAGATTTGCTTATTCAATGTTTCAACAAACTTAGAGACCATAGCCAGTAAGGAACAAGAATCCTTGTTAAATCTGGATGGGGCATCGGCATAAGGGTGAAAGCTATTGGGCGATTATTTTATGTTATTAAAATTTGGTGGTGGTCCAAACCTTCATAATGACTTAGGATGGTTAAGTATTGGAGTAAGTGAATCTAAGTGCTGATTGATGACTGAACAGGCAGGTGGAAATTTCAATAAGGCAAATCAAGTATATACTAGCAGGGTAATTTGGCGTCATAATAAGTATTTGAGGTAAGTGCGGCAGTAAGCTGAAAAGGCTTTCAAACTGGTAAAAAAATAGAGAAGGGGAAAATCTGGCGTCCATTGCTAACACACGCCAAGAAAGGTCAAGTGCAGATACAATGCATGTCTGTGGTAATCTATCTGGTTATGTCTTAGTGGTAAAAAGTAATTGTAGTGGTAGCGCATGGAGCTGAGAGGCGCTCTACACTGTTGGAGACATGGAACTGGAGGATGGGGTTTGAGCCATAGGCTGAAAGCCCTTATATCAACTCCTCATACAGTACTTAAGGTAATAGTGAGAAGAGAGTCTGAAAAGATTTCAACCTGTCATGTTTTCTATGGGTTGACAAGTGTTTTTTGAATTAAAGAATTTTTTTATAAATTTGGAGTTGCTGCTGCTGTTGCGTCTTCTTCAGAGGGAAAACTGACGTCAAAATAGCAAAAAAGGCTTAAGTTGATAAATCCAGATGGTTGAAATTTAAAAGTGATGTAAAATTAATCTTCTCTTTTTTAGAATAAGAAGGTAAATTACTTTAGTTAACTCTGAAATATAGTGAAGTGTCAGATTAAGGTAGGATATAATGGTAGGAAAAGTGATTGGGCGTGCACTTGTGGGTACTAAGTACCTTGTTAGGACATAATAACTAGAAATTTGGTTGGACTAGTTGAGCTAGTTAACAAGTCTAAAGTTTTTTCCTTATCAGATGGAAAATGCTAGGGGGTGCATTAAAACAAGGGAGATAAAAAAACTAGGCTGTTGGCGCGGGAATTTAAACACCCTAACAGTACTCTAGAATGCCAGGCGACTCCTTACCTTCAGGGATCAATTCAAGAGAGGTAAGAGAAAGTGGTGGAATTTATGCATTAGTTAAGGAGAATAGGAATTGGTCTCAAAGTCTTTCAAGCAACCAGAAAGCAGCAAGTTGAACCAAAAGTCCACTATTATATCCTTCTTCAGGCATACTAACCATCTATTATATATGTTTTTATTTAATAAATCCATAAAATTATATATCTAAATTAATAGGAAAATAAAAAACCCAACGCCTGCCTTTATAGGGTTCTTAATTCTTTTCTGGGGGAAAGCTAATAAGCAAAAGTTCCAATACATGGAATGTATGCTGATTTTAAATGCTGCAATTAACTCTTTCTTACCCAATTTACATTCAATACTATGTGTAATCATAGTCTTAATTAGTTTCTTTTTAGAAACAACATTGGCTGAAGTTTCCGCATTATTCTCAGGTCATTATTATATATGCTGAATGTCCAAATTTGCAATGAAAATTCAGAATCTGTTGATGGGTTTGTTCCCATTATGTACCTTTTCTCTTCGACTTCTTGCCCAAATTTGACTTACTAGTAAAGTTTTTATTCAGGTTGAGTCCTAGTTGATTCACCTTTTGGGGAAAGGGAATGAGGACAGTGTTGTTATACTTAATTCAATTCTATAAGATCTGCAAAAAGTTGTCTGATTATTTCATGTAAAACCCTGCAGATTCTGACACCAGTATAAGTTTGGGATGAGGAGTCGGTTAGGGGGAGGCAAGTGGCAAAAAGGGAGGGGCAGCAGCTACCTATGTCTCGTCCATGGTATGCCCTAAGGAATAGTCTGGGTAAGGGGCAAGGCATTGATTTAAGAGCTCTTTTTTTGACCTGATAGTTTGCATGTTCCTGTCTAGATTGATAGACATAGCAAAGGGCCTTACATTACCCTTTCTTAAAAGGACAAGAATACCTCTCAATATGGGTT
Source organism: Massospora cicadina (assembly GCA_022478985.1). NCBI lineage: Eukaryota > Fungi > Entomophthoromycota > Entomophthoromycetes > Entomophthorales > Entomophthoraceae > Massospora > Massospora cicadina. The sequence continues at coordinate 11,591 of JAKSZP010002783.1, read as the reverse complement.
TTGGTTAAGGCTTAATACTTGTGTGGGTTTAAGAGTGATATATGATGCGATGGTAGCTATCTTGGGTAGGGAAGTGATGGCTTGGGGTTGACCATGTGAAACTCCACAATTGCCTATTGACTTTACAGTTCTTGGAAAGAAACCATCTGTTTTCATAAGATGTGAACCTCCTACACAATACTAAGTAATGCAAACTGCGTTTGACTCTTTTTATGTTCACTATGCGCTCCACTTCAAACTCTAGCGCCCTTCACCATAATGGGCTCCATCTCTACAGGATTCTCTTTTTGAAAAGGGAGATAAGGTTAAGGAGTGAAAAGAGCTATAAATTTTCCAATAGGGGTAGTTTCACATGGAGAGATCTGATATTCAGCACTTTATATATAGGGAAGGGACCTGCTCACAGATCGGTGTATCTCCCCTTTAGGTTAGGACCACCTAGTGCTAAAAAAGGGATCTTCTCGCTTGCACGCCAACTTAAAGAATGTCGCCTAGAGGTAGAATTTTTTTTGGGTTTAACCAAGACCAATCACTACTGATAGTCTGGGGTCCACGCATTTTTAAGCAACTTATTGGCGTTGTTAGTTGATCTAGTTAACTGTTGTTGATTTTAAAGGTGCACTTCTGGATGTGCTCAACAAAGTCTTCGCTTATGGAATATTGCTGAAATTTGATGTCCAATGGTTAAGATAGGATTGTATCCCAAGTTGGTATACATGGGTGACATTGTAGCTGATACATCTAGTGAGTTATTGTATCATAACTGGGCCAGAGTGAGATCTGAAGCCCAGGTGTTCTTAAAGGGCGGTGGCCTAGAGTCAGAGCTACTGCTATAATGACTATATTGGATCTTTTTGTTTGACTATCAAACTTAGGGTGATATGCTGAAGATTTTCATAGTTTGTATATTCGCATGTTGCACAATGACTCAAAATCTTGAGCGTAAACTAAAGCCCTCTATCACTAATTATCTCCTAGAGTATCTAAACAATGTGAAATATGGTAACCAAACTGCCGCGTCATCTCTTCAGCTGTGATGGTTTGTTAATCATGGATTTTAGATGCATATTTTATGAAGTGTTCCACCAATACCATGACTGAAAATACCCCTGTGATGTAGCAGACATACACTGAAATTAAAGCTCATGACCCTTCTGCTAGTTAGAGGGTGTGTAGGAGACTAATATGTACTGTTTTATCTGATTTATAACTAGCACACGTAAGATAACAGGTCTATTCAAAAAAGGACCTTATTTGTTTGGCCATTCCATTCATGCCCAAGTTTAATTAATTACATGCATTTTTTGTGACAGGGTTCTATAATATAGGATCATGATGTTCCCTTATAATGCGGTAATGAAGGCCAGAGGGAACACAGACTTTATAGCTAAAGAAACCCTATCCTTTTGGGAATACCATCTGTACGTGGCCTTACCCGCTTCAAACTTTGCAGTAGGTTACGACCCTCAGAGTCTAAGGACTGGAATGCTAAAGTGGCATCAAGGAGGGAGTATTCCTCTTTTAGGTGGCCGTAACTGGATCAGAAGGAATAACCTCCAATACTGGGTCAGATGATGGGCTGGTGTAGTGGTTTTGGAACCGCAGGATTGGATGTAGGCTTTGAGTTGAGAGAACCCATTGTGACAATGGCTGAAGGTAAGGGGATAAATGATCATTTTTGTAGGAATTACTGTGACTAAGTCTGAGTCCTTATTCAAAAGTGGGACCCATAAGGTGTTTACAACTTAGTATATCTAGTAGTGTATGGGTTGCCCCTTTGATAAACTCATATTTAAGTTGAAGTTTAGAAGTTCATGTTTAGTTCTGGGTTGCCTGTGAGCTAGCTTTTTGGGGTTTGCAACAGTATGTATGAGACTTATGATCCGTGTGCACAATCTCTGGATGCTTATAACCCTTTAAAAGTGCCTCCAGTGACTTAATAACCACATATCCTGCGGTTAGCTCTTTACATATAATACTTAAGAACGCTCAGTTACGCTATACTTTTTAGAAAAAAATACAATAGAAGTTCTAGCCCACAAGTTCTTGCAGTTGGACAGCATTAACTGCCATGACTGAGGAATCACAAACCACAATTAAGGGATTATCTTCATCAGCATGTCTCAAAACTGTAGTGGTAGTGAAAACTTCCTTTATTGCATCAAAAGCTTGCTGGCACACTGGGGTCCAAACAAAAGGACATTGTAACCTGGGAGGGGAGTATGGGAGTAGTTAACTTAGAAATAGCTGGTGAGAAAATTTTAGAAAATTAACACGTCCAAGCAAGCTACGCAGTCTCTTCTGCGTCACAGGGGTAGGCCAAGAGCAAGTGGCCTCCTGGTTTTAAGGTGCAATATAATGACCAGGCTTCAGTGCCAGATTCCCAAAGACCCGCAGTTCATTTTTTTAATATTGCATTTTAGATAGATTTGCAACTAAACCATCTTTATATGATGCTAAAACTGCAACCACCAAAACCATGGCGTGCGGCTCTGCATGAGGAAAGTGGATCAAAATATCATCTAAGTAGGCAATTACTCTTGAGAACCAGAGATCCTCAAATGCGTCATCAATGTGATGCTGGAAATTTGATGGCGCTTTTTTTGCCAAAAAGCATGCCCTTGAAAATCATATATTCCATATCATATCTGGATGGCTGAGCCTTTCTGACCAGACTTCACTCACACTTGATACTGATTAACCATGTCAAGTTTAAAGATGTACTTTGACTTGATAATGGCTTGAGCAATAGAAGCTTTTAATAGAGGGGATAAGAATCTGGGAAAATTAAGTTGTTACAGACCCCGTAGTGCACAATTGGTCTCAGAGTGCTGTCAAATTTCTGTGCAAAAACTACTTGTGATGACATGAGGGAGATTTTCTTAATTGTCCACCATTTCTTCACCATGTCTTCAGTCCAGACTTTTGGTGCCTAATCTTCTTCATCTGTGTAGGCATATAAGGGGAAAATTATCTTAATAAGATTATCTTTAAGATGAAAGCGCAAATAAAACACAGATGAACAGGAAGCTGATTAACCCTTTCCACATGAAAGACTGACTTGAAGGAAGCAATAATATGAGGCGGAGTAGATACCCTAAGTACAACATTAGTGGAATAGTATTCCATTGTTAAAAACTCTCTTTCTGCTTGGCATAATTTTCTGAGCCAAAATACATGAATTTATAAAATGAATCGAATTCGCCCATTGTAGTTTTGCTCTGATGTCCTCAGATTCTCCGCCAGCTGCTCCAGCGTGGGGCAGCAGCAAAACTCCCCTGCCATTTTCCGTCTGGCAGAAAAACGCACTAAGACTGGTTCACCCAGTCATTCCAAACCCATTGTATGATTCATTCCTCCCAAGGATCTCGACGCCCACCTTGCTCGTACCCAAGTGGTACCTCGCTGCCCCCTGGTGCTCCCCCAGAGCAACATGCGCTATGGCCTAAGGGTCAAATATGGGAAACTATTCCCAAACCACAACCAAGCCATTATCAAAATGGCACAGGTGGTGATGACACCCACTGGATTCATAAATTCCGCCCCTATAAAGGGTATTTCGACCTCAGCTTCACCTGCAAAGCCAATGCTGCCACTGCAGCAACTGTGCCCCTGGTATTCCAGGGCACCCATCTCCCCACAACTTGGACCTGGCTCCCAGGGGACACCACTTTGGTGGTTCAGTTTGCTGGTTTGCCCACTTACCTACCCCCTGAAGTGCTCCACCAGGAGCTGATGGATGGTTTGGCAGCCTATGGCTCTAACCCCATCTTACAATTTGTGGTACCAAATGGGGCCACACGCCTCGCTGGGCCTTGGGCATATGCCATGATAAGCCCTGAATTTAATAAAATTGTGGTGTCAATTCCGCCGTGCACCATTATTCCCCCAGCGCCTGATCATCTGTTTTAGCCCGCATTGAGGGCGGGAGGATAATCTGTCCATCATGTTTCAAGTTGGACCACTCAAAACGCAAGTGCCCCTCCTCAACCACTTCTGGAAGATCAGATGACTCATCTGCTGCCCTTTAATCCGCTGCCCACCCTGTACAATTTCCAGTATGGGGCACAATACTACCTCCCCACCCCAAAGCCTGTTGCTGCAGCTGCACCTGCAGCCACCAATCAGCCTCCTCCTCACCACAATGCCATAAATAATTCCTCCAATCAAGCATCAGATTAAATCCTAGTTTGATCCCATGCTTCCTCAAATGAATTGACTAAACCTCAACTGTATGCTGATTCCCCAATCAAATTCAACCAAAACCCATGGAAATTATTGGCTATAATTGACGAATCAGTTAAGTTCATTAAAGAACCATCTCTGCAAACAGAGCGGTTCATTAATGCAGAATGGGACGCTAGATACCCCCATCAACTTTATACCCCACAGCCAAACGCCAAATCATTTTGCAGTGACCACCAGCTTGCAGTTGAAGCAGCTGCAACACCAGATTGTCATCCCCTGTGTAAAACTGACACTAAATCAGTAGCTATGCTCACAGGAGGAATTCCACCTCCTGTTATCCTCGCAACCTTAACTCCAAAAAGTAAAATCATGGTGAACCAGCTATACAAAAACGCAAATGATGCTATCCAGAACGTGGCAACTATAGCACGGAATCCAAAAGCAAAAATAACCTGAACCAACATTGCCACGTTCATCAAACTCCCAGACCCCACATCAAAGCTGAAAAAGCTTTAACCGTATATCTCAGTGCATTTATCTAGCTGGCAATTTCCATGAAATTCCAATTATCAGTGATATTGAACCCCATTCCGCAGATGCCCCAAGGCTATTACTGTCAGCTGTGACATGCACTCTAAAATGGGAGGAAGAAGCTGCTGCCAAAGAAGCTGCTGAAGACTAGCCCCCAACCCCCTCCCCTTCTGCCATAGAGGGATAAGCGGTTGCCACTGCCCACCTCATTGGTTGTTTTTTGATTCATTCATTCAATCTGCTCTTTAGGGCTTTTTGTTTGAACCAAGTAGTTATATTAGTTTTTAGTTAGTTTTAGTTTCAGTAATATCCATCCCCTGGTTAGCTTGCCTCGAATAAATGCAAAGTATTCCATTGTTGCTGCCACAGCATTCCCTGTTGCCAATCATGGAAGAAGGGAAATTTCACCTTGAAGGATTTGGAATAGATGTTACCATGTTTCGCTCTAAATCGATAGTTACTGACTGGTGGTGCTACCATGCTACCCCTAAAATCAAAGCGTACAAGATATCAGTAATTGCTGCGAAGTTTTCCAAAATTTACATCTATGGGCATTAAAGCACCGTGGTTTGCGCAAAGGAAATGTGATCACAGGGATACTAAATGCCCCATAACAGGTGTACCTGGGGTAACTTTAAGATCTAACGACTACTAAACTGTTAAATTAATGTAGTTCTCCGTGACTCCAGTGTCAACAAGGGCAATAACTGTTACCTTTCTCTGTCCTACCGTAATATAAATGGGGGACAAGAAATAAGCGCGGTTTATTTTATTTAATCATTATGGGACCAAAGGGTGAGATCTCATTTCTTATCCTTAAATCTTTTCTTCACATTATTAAATCAGTTCATGAATTGGGTGGGCATAGCAGATGCACTAGCATATAACAGAAGAGCGGAGTAAGGATCATCAGGGTCTGATAAGGGCTTTACACCAGAGAGATTTTAATACTTATGATTAACCAATGCTATTACTCAACTTGGAGAACCAGAGAGATCTGATAATCCGTTACTTCAGGATCTGCAGGTTCTATAGGGATTACAATTATTCCTAAAGTGTCATTCGATATATATCAAAAAGGAGTTGATTTCTCATCACAGGAATGTTCAATATGAAAGAAAATAGATTCTCCAGTGCCATGGAAGGGGGTATAGTAGTCATTTGAGCGATAACAAAATTCTTTTTAGAGCATCTGGCTTCATAACAATGTAAATCATATCATTATTTTTATTCTTTGGCTGGGTTATTTTTTTAGGACAAGGGCGAGCCAAAAAAACTGTGCTGTTGGCACAGGTGTTTGAATACCCCCACCAAACAACCTCAGACTGACAGGTGACTCCCTACTTTTGGTGATTAACCCAAAGAAAGTGGTATAGGAATAGTGAATTTCCTACAACGGTGAAGATGAAATGGAAGTGGTCTCATCGTTCTTCATTCTATTGTACTCAGCAAGATGAGCATGTAATTCAACCATTATATCCTTCTTCAGGAACACTGACCATCTATTTTATATATTTTATATAATACAAACCAGAAATCCTATACCAAAATAATAGGAAAAAAATTAAAATAACCCAACACCCTGCCCCTAATAGGTTTCTTGGTTTTGTTTTACTCTGGGGGTGAAGTTACTAAGCTAAAGAATCAATAACATGGAATGGTTGTTGAATATTGAATACTGTTATTACAATTTTTAGCAAATCCTCATTCATTACCATGTGTAATAATTGTATCAATTTATTGCCAGCAGTAACAACATTGTCTGAAGTTCTGGTACTATTCTCAGGTCACATTTGTAGATACTGAATGTTTAAAATTTGTTTTGATTAAATTCAGAAATAGGTGATGGGCTTGATCCCAGTTATGGAATATTTCACTTTGACTTCTTAATCAAATTTGCTTTAATAGGAAAGTTTTTTCTCTCAGGTTAACAACTGATGAGCCGCCTGCTGGGGACAAGGAATGATGACCTTAGTGTTTAGCTTCCTACAAATTTCTAAGTCTGCACAAATTTGTCTTAATTTTGCAAGTAAAACTATGAAGACTCTGATACTAGGACAAGTTTGGGCTGAGGATTAGGTTGGGGGAAGGCGCGTGGCAAGCAGGGAGGGGCAACAGCTACTTAACTTATGTCCATGGTATGCCATAGGGTAGAGTTCTGGGTAAGGGTAAGACCTCAGGATTACCCTTTACTTGACCTGAATAGTTTCATGCTTCTGTCCAGCTTTATATTCAGAGTCAAAGCCATTATAGAGTGGTGCACCACTGCCCCATTAAGAAGCAGCAAGCGGTGGAGCCAATGACATTGTCCGTGGGTGGCATATTGATGAGGAGACAAAGATTTGTTAACTTTTGATATAAATTGTTCAGGTGAGGGTGCTCCAATGGTAAACTATGGACTTAATAGCCACTGCCTCCATGTTTGATCCCAGCAGATGAACTTTAGGTAGGAGACGCTTTTTAGTTTAGATGTTGTGTACAAATGCCCCAAACTTGATAACGAATAGTAACATGGTCCAGGGAGTTCCTGGACTATCAGAATGTTTTTCATGGAAGTTTACTATGATTATTCCCCTTTCCCATTAATTTTCATTTCTTCATTAATCAGAGCAGCATTGTCTCCAGGTCAGCCCACCTACAAAAAAAATCATGCACAAACTTGAAATTGAGCAGAAAGAAAAACTGGATTCTACATCTTACTTGTAATTTTTTTATGTCTATAATTTTTATCAGACAAATTTTTATATAGTTAAGAGCAAATATTCTAAATGGTCGCTTAGAAATCTAATTTCTTTAGAGCATTAATCAGGTCCCCTTAAGTTTTTCAACCAAAGGAAAATCTATATAAAAATATGCTTAGCTAACTCAAAAATAAATAGTTTCAGATATACTTTGAAAATCAATAAAAATATTATTTTTGACTTGGGATAAGAGATCACACAGCTCATTATTTTACATTTATGGGTGATCTGACCAGGGGATGGAAATTACCACCTATAAAAAAGCGCTAATATAAAATAAAAAGCCCCTAAAAATTGAAATGCCTAAAGTGAGCGTTTTAAACAAAAAAAATATATCACGACCAACCAGGTTGTAGAGTGTAAACTTATCTGACCATCACAAAAATGGAGGGGGATCAGGTGGCTCATCCTCAGCTGTGTATTCCTCATCCCAGAGCAAGGTACGGTCCAAGGCTGAAATCAAAAATGGAGGGGCATCAGCAGTGGGAAGATTAATTTTTTCTAAGGGTGAAATACTAAAGCTAGGTGCGCGGTAAAAAGGCCGCCAATATATATTTCAAGGGCTTCTTCATCTTGAATGAGGGAGTTGGTAAGCTTGGTAAATGTTCAATAGTAGTGCAGGTAATTTTCAATTTTGGTTTCTGCACACCATAGCAATATTATAGATAGCGTCTTTGGCTTTTTTGTATATATTGAGGAGATTGAGCTTACCCTGAGGGGCTAAGCTAGATGATATATAAGAGGATTCCCTGCTGAAAGCATCACTATTACCTTGGCAACATTTTTGTGGAGGGGATAGTAGTTGACGAGGAAGCTGTTTCAACAGTGAGCTGGTGGAAGCTTTATAATGGAGCGGCATTCATTAGGGTCATAGAAATTAGGTGGAATTGTTCATCATAAACTTGCATAAAAAATTGTCTGAGTGAAGTTTGGATGGTCAATACAATACCCAGATAGAAACTTCATCCAATCGCCCCAAAGATTCTGATTAAATTATTCTGGGCATTTAATAAGATTGAGGTGTAAATGGCTAATTAAAGAAAGCCAAAGATCAAACTGTAGTCTAGGTTGTTTCCTGGTTAGCTGGAGTATTTGCGGTTCTGGTATGATGAGAGGCCTGATTAGCTAGTACAGGAACCGCTATAGCATCAGGATTTGGGGGAGGGAAATAGATTTTGCCCCAGACAGAAAACATCACAAGTTCAGTGGTGGGTTGGTCATCTGTGACTTAAGCGGAGCTTATAAATGCTTAAAGGAAGGGGAATTTGTATTTCAAGTGATTCAACTAAAAACAAGACAAACAGATAGTCTACATGTTCTCCATGCGGGACAGAACAGATGGTTGGGGTATAAGGGATGACAGCGTGAGGGGGAATCAACAGAGAACTTTACTAGGATTAGGGTTTGTTGTGGAAAACGCCCAAGTCCTCACAAGATGGATGGTCCCATTTGTGACTACTAACTTTTGGATGGGGTTAGAGACACAGGCTTCCAATCCAGCCATTAGCTTCTTTTATAGATTTTTGGGGAAAGGTGGGTAGGAAGACCTGCAAACTTAACCACCATAGTGATGTCCTTTGGTAGCTGGTTGCAAGTTGTTGGTTGTAGGGTGCCCTAGATAACTCAGAGGCATAGTTGCCGCATTTTTGGCATCACATCACAGTTAAATCTTAAATTTTAAATACCATTTGTAGGGTGTAGGAAACCTGCTATTTATTGCTCACTAGTGCTTCACACCTGTTGGTTCCCCAAAAATTTGTAAATAATTTTAAATATAAATATAAAGCTCCAATAAAGTTGGACTTTTACAAGTTTTATCAGAAAAGAAATAAAAGGAAAAAACTGACCCATTTGATATCTGACCAATCAGTATTTATACTGTTTCAAGGGTCAGGGAGAACACAAGAATAGGTTCAGAATAGCTAGATGCTTCCAAATTAGTAAATATGGTGTACACTTTTATCAGATCTTGGGAAATGTGAGTTGCGTTTTGTAGATTTGATAGTTGGGGTTTTGGGGCAAGTTGATCCATGTGGTAAAGTTTTGATGAACTTCAAACCAATCACTACTTGATAAAAACCTTTCACCTTGGGGGACCTCCAGCACGCTTATATAAAAGGGGTGGTCCCCATGTAGGTGCTTTAGAGGACTTGATGGTATTTAGGGAATACCTTCCAATGGTTGCCCCAAGGTCCATCACGAGGTTGGAGTAATCAAACCGCTTGATTTTACAGTTTTTTCCCGTGCAGGGTTGAAATGGTGTTACCCCATATAAAAATTTATAAATTTTTATTTGAGGTGGGTCGACCTGGGGATGATACTGCACCGATTAGGGAAGTGAAGAAAATGGGAAAGGAGGATAAAACCTGGAAAACCTCCATGCGCAGCGTATGATAGGCCAGGAACTCCATGGATCGCCTATGCTAATTGCTATCTCAGTTTGGGGCATTGGTGCGCAAAACCAACACAGTCAAAATCGTCCCCTACCCAAAGTCCATTACTGGGATCAAACTTGGGAGGCAGTGGTAGAGTGACAATACTTTACCACTGGGGTATCCTCCCATCCCATGTAAAAATTTATAGGTTTTCAGATTAAATCCTGGCCGAGCATTGGGCTGAGATCTAATCTTCCACATAGTATAATAGTTGATTTAATCGGTTGATAATATTATGACAACTATTATCTGTAGTTTAATGGAAGTATTAGATCTCAGCCCAATGCTCGGCCAGGATTTCATCTTGAAATACCTATGATGTCTTGCAATAGGGATTTGTTCCCTCATACTGCCTAAGTTGATCTTCTCTTAGACCCCCATTTAAGGTTTCTCTGGTTTGACATATAGACGGCAGCAATCACCAATTTGATTCCGCTTATTATCTGGATTCCTGCTTGGATCCTTACTCTTTTCCTTAGAGAGTCTCCCAATTATTATACACAGTAATAATATCCCTGAGAAAAAATAGAACAAATAGCTTCTGATAAAGTTTACTAAGCTAAGACTTGAGTAAAAGTGATAGTTATATTTGGTAAATTTTATATTACTATATAACTATATTACTATTTTACTATATCTTTATTAGTGAATTCTAGGGAATTTATAGAATGGATTCAGCGCCCAACACTCACTTGACACCTCCTCGATGAAACGGCAGTCATTGCTGTTGAATCACCCATCCTTGTTTCAGCAGCGATGGTCTTCCCCATCCTGGCTAGAATTCCGTTGTTGGACATCCTTGAGACCTAAAACAGAAAGAGTTAGAAAACGTGTCCCTAACGTTTTCCTCTTGATCCAAGTGAACTAACCATATTTGGCAAGCAACCTTCTTAGGTAATGGGACCTGATACCCATTAAGGCAGATCGCAAACCAACTGATTGATTTTCTAGTTTCAGGTGGCATCACTCACCTCGCAACTTACTATCTAAATTCCCAATCAGTCAGTGATGAAACCTGACCAATCCCAATTAGTACACCTGATAGATGATCAACTATCAGATGCCCCTATTTTATTGGCAACTCTGCCCAATGAGATCTTAAGCATTTGTCCAGTTTGATCCTCAATGTATATGACCAGGTGAATAACATTAAATCCCCTGAACATAGCTTTTCCAAAATCAGGGTAAATCAATTTCCAATTCACTTTGCACTAGGGGATTATCCTCTAGCTAATTGTGGTAATTTAGCTGGCTGGGAATATGGGTATAAATCCCAACTCAGCCCCTTTCTTGCCTAGATTTCCAGCGAGAAAAGGACTGGGGCAGGATAACACTGCCTTGGACACTCTGTCAAATACTTCATTTGCTCAAGTGGAGTATGATCACCAATACTCAACGCTGCTTGGGACAACCTTTGGCATGCAGCTCTCTTCCTCATCCTCATTGATACCACCTACTCAGAACGCAGTCCCCACGATCTTCTGTTGTGCCAGGCTGATCGATTTAATCATGATGATACTAATCCCAGGATCCAGTTTTCCCCCATAAGGGCATATGACCTGCTGTCATATTCAGGATTCTGGTCCGGTGTCCTGGATTTTCTGATTTTCTCCTCATCCTTGACAGGAGACTCTTGCCGTTGATGTTAATTTTGCAGCCCAACTAAGAGTGATCATTTATGTTCAATCTTGTTATT